>PVHP010026116.1:0-24926 GCA_004024765.1 Zapus hudsonius
GCTTCAGCCCAGAGATTTCATTTCTGTGCCATCTCCATGTGCTCACACCAGTCCATTTCCACAAAACCCCAAATAGGTTCTCAGAGCACAGGCAGCAGAACGCAGCAAGCCTCTCACACAAACTGCTTCTAGACCAGTTCCACAAAGTTCTTTGTCACCCTCACAGTCGGTCCATGTTTCTCACTGCATTCAGGTCTTTCAACTCTGACCAGAATGGTCCATCAAGCTGTACTTACAGCACTGCAAATCCTTCCATATTCTTCCTACAAATCAGCTCCAAAAGGCCAAAAACCACAGGATCAGGGTTCTAGCAGCTATGACAGATCCCACTCTGGTACGTAAACTGTTGTGGTCAGCTTTCTCTTTGCTGCACAGAAAGAACCCAACCAAAAGCAGCTTGATGGGAGGAACGGGTTTATTTTGGCTCGAGAGGAAGCTCCATGACGGCAGGGAACATGATGGCATGAGCAGAGGGTGGACATGACCTCCTGACCAACATCAGATGGACAACAGCAACAGCAGAGTGTGCCAAACACTGGCAAGGGGAAGCTGGCTGTAACCCCCATATACCCGCCCCCAATAACACAGCTCCAATAATTCCAAAACTACCACCAGCTGGGGATCCAGCATTCAGAACACATTCGTTTATGGGGACACCTGGATCAAACATCACAGGGGCCTTGAGGACCTCCCTGGCCGACAACTTGTAGGAGGTAACTGGCCCCTGGCACTGGAGTTTTCATTCAAAACACCTTGTCTTCTGTCTTTTCCCATTATGCATGGTACTGTTTGCATTTAAACTCCTTAACTGATGTTTTTACATTTACAGGCACAGGCTGTTGTAAGATTTTTTTGGGTGTGGTGGCGCACGCCTTTAATCCCAGCACTCGGGAGGCAGAGGCAGGAGGCCATGAGTTCAAGGCCACCCTGAGACTACATAGTGAATGCCAGATCAGCCTGTGCTAGAACAGACCTTACCTCAGAAAAAATAAAATACAATAAGATACAGTAGTAACCCCTTAAAAAAAAAAAAGATTTTTCTCAGTCACCTCACTGAATATCACCTGTGTCTTACACAGCCATGAAACTTCCCAGAATCCCAGAGCTGTGCCTGGCCACTTTACCCTGCGCAGACTGATTTCTTATCCTAGCTCCTTAATCTGCCTGCAAGCATATCAGATTCCCCAGTACCCACTGGTGCTTTCTCTTTGCTTGCTTGCACACACCTTTAATCCCAGTACTTGGGAGGCAGAGGTAGGAGGATCAAAATGAGTTCGAAGCCAGCCTGGGACTACAGAGTGAGTTCCAGGTGAGCCTGAGATACAGTGAGACCCTACCTCGAAATAAAAGACAAAAGAACAAACAGAACAATAGAGAATATATGGTGATAGCATTCATGATTAATGAAATGTATTCACTGAAAATTAGAACTGTGCTAGTAAGACAGGTGCATAGTGGGTTAAAAATTCAACTTTGGGGCTGGAGAGATGGCTCAGCAGTTAAAGGTATTTGCTTACAAAGCCTGACAGCCCAAGTTCAATTCCCCAGCACCCACCATAAAGCCAGATGCACAAAGTATCACTTGTGTCTGGAGTTTGTTTGCAATGGCAGGAAGCCCTGGGGTGCCCATACTCACTCTGTGTCGGCCTCTTTCTCTCAAATAATAAAATATTTTTCTAAAAATTCATCCTTGAATCCCAACAGGATTTGTTTTTCATACTAGGACTTGAATCTAGGGCCTCTTAGGGGTGGTAGGCAAGCCCCCTTCCACACCCCAGCCCTCCCACTGCTGCTACTGGACAGTGATTTCTAGCACTTTCCCTACACATTCATGCAGATGCCTAGCAGTCCTCTGTTGCATACAGATCAACCCACCTCGCTGTTTTTTTTTTTTTTTTATTATTCACTATGTAGTCTCAGGTGGCCTTGAACTCATGGTGATCCTCCTACCTCTGCCTCCCGAGTGCGAGTGCTGGGATTAAAGGCGTGTGCCACCACGCCCGGCTTCACCTAGCTGTTTCTTGGCTAGACAGGCCACCATGAGCCTGTCCCTGACAAAGGACATACTTTCTGGTTGTGCTGTCTTCTTTCTGGATCCCAGCAGAGCTACAACCCACACCTTCCCACACAGGCTCAATGCAGCCGTGAGATCGCACTCTGAATGCCTCACCGGAAGGCCTATGTGTAGTTTACATTTAAAACTGTGGCTTAGTGCTGGGAAAACAGCTCAGTAGTGAAAGTCTGCTGGCCCAGGTTCAAATCCCCAGTGCCCACATAAACCCAGACGCATCTGGAGGGCATTTGTAATGGCAAGGAGACCTGGTGCACCCATCCTCACTCTCTGCTTGCAAATAAAATATTAAAAATAAAATTATGGTTTGGGGCTGGGGGTGTCTAAGGAGCCTCATGCTTATCTGGTATGTACAATGCCCTGGGGTTTTGGTACTTTAGTTTTTTTTTCTGAGGTAGGGTCTCCCTCTAACCCAGGCTGACCTAGAATTCACTATGTAGCCTCAGGCTGGCCTCAAACTCACAGCGATCCTCCTGCCTCTGCCTCCCGAGTGCTGGGTTTTGAGCACCACGCGCACATAAAGTGAAAATCTTCTCCCCAAAGAAAAACAGTATGCTCGTCCAGTGTCTCTTACTACTTTTGCTTCTTTTGTTTACATGTGTGTAGAGTGCGTGTGTGGTGTATACACCACGTGTGTGCGTGCAGAGAGGCCAGAAGAGACCATCGGCATCCTCTTCTCATTCATCCACTTACTTCCTTGAAAAGGGGCTCTTCCTCAACACGGAGCTGCCGTTTTGGGGTCAGCTTGTCTCTTGTCCTCCCTCCCTGCCCACCACAGGTGGGTTACAGGTGTGCATGTCCACACCCAGCTTTGTTCATGGGTTCCAGGGAGTCAAACTCAAGCTTAAAACAGCAAGTGCTCACCGGGCGTGGTGACGCACGCTTTTAATCCCAGCACTGGGGACGCAGAGGTAGGAGGATCACCCTGAGTTCGAGACCACCGGAGACAACAGTGAGTTCCAGGTCAGCCTGAGCTAGATTGAAACCCTACCTCAAAAAACCAAAAAAACCCAGCAAGTGCTCTTAACCACTGAGCACCTCCCCAGCCCCTCCCCCAAGCAGGAGTCTCACTGGAGCCCAGGCTGACCTGGAACTCGCTCTCTAGTCCGAGGCTGGCCTCGAACTCACAGCCATCCTCCCTCTGGCTGGGATTAAAGGTGTGCACCATCACACCCTGCCCGTTTTTCTTTCTTTTACTCCGAAGTAGCGTGGAATACAAACTGTGTACTTCTACCTCAGTTTTGCATCACTAATACAGAGCAGAGGGCGTTCCTGTGCTCGCTTTAGTTTTGTGATACTGTATTCCGTGGAGGCAGACACAGCTAGAACAGCCCATGGTGACTTGCACTGAGTTGTCCCAGGTGTCCTCGGTACAAGGATGCGACAAAGCGGCTTTGTCTATCACTTGCAGGTGCAAATAGGTTCTCCATCTAGGAATTGCTGGGTCAAAGGTTGACACATATGTAGTTTTCTCAGCTCTGTCTAAAATGACCTTCAAGCCAGGCCTGGGGTCGCCTCTGCCCAGCCTGCTCATTTTTCTTGACGGTTATTGGTTATTTTCTACTGATATGTTGCCATTTCTTCCCATTTTGCTACTGTTTTTTATTTGTCTATGTTGATGGGATTTTGATGTAATATGCTCTTTTTAAAAATATTTTATTTATTTATTTGAGAGAGAGAGAGAGAGGCAGACAGAGAGAGACAGAGAGAATGGGCACGACAGGGCCTCCAGCCACTGCAAATGAACTCCAGACACATGCGCCCTCTTGTGCATCTGGCTTTACATGGGCACTGGGGAATCGAACTCAGGTCCTTCTGCATTGCCCGCAAACACCTTAACTGCTAAGCCATCTCTTCAGCCCAATACGCTCTTGATGTGTTCTTTCTAGTACTTGTCTGATCTTAGCATTTGCATCTCACTCCGGTTCCATCTGGCCGTGTGTAGGAACAAGGTAGGAATCCAACTTCCCTTCCCTCGCAGGCTGAATATTCATCATCCCCCTCGGATCTGAAATGCCATTTTTATCTTATACTGACATTTCACATGTATTTGAATTCAATTCCGCTCTGTACCAGAGAATTTCATTACTTGTTGGCTTCTGCCTTTGAAAAAAAGACCTTTAGGGGCTGGAGAGATGGCTCAATGGTTAAGGCAGTTGCCTGCAGTGCCTAAGGTCCCGGGTTCAATTCCCTAGGACCCACATAAACCAGACCCACAAGGTGGTGGCCCTGGTGTGCATTCTCTCTCTCTCTCTCTCTCTCATCTCTCTGCTTGAAAATGAATAAATAAAATATTTTTTTTAAAAAAAGGACCTTTAGGGCTGGGGAGACAGCTCAGCCCTTAAAGGCACTTGCTTGCAAACACTACCAGCCAGGGTTCACTTCTCCAGCACCCACTTAAAGCTGGAGGCACAAAGTGGTGCATTGTCTGTGGCAAGAGGCCCTGGGTACCCATATTCTCTTTCAAATAAAAAAGGAGGGCTGGAGAGATGGCTCAGTGGTTAAGGCATTTGCCTCCAGTGCCTAAGCCCCCCTCCCGCCATTCAATTCCCCAGGACCCACATAAGCCAGACCCACAAGGTGGTGGCTCTGGTGCTCTCTCTCTCTCTCTCTCTCTCTCTCTCTCTCTCTCTCTGTTTGAAAATGAATAAATAAAATATTTTTTGGGGTTGGGGATTTAGTTCAGTGGATGAGTGCTTGCCTAGCAAGCCCAGGGCCCTGGGTTCGGTCCTCAGCACCACAAAAAAATATATATATATATATATATATATATATATATATATATATATATATATATATATATATATATATATATAATTTAAAGTATTTTTAGCCGGATGTGGTAGCACACGTCTTTAATCCCAGCACTCGGGAGGCAGAGGTAGGAGGATCACCATGAGTTCAAGGCCACCCTGAGACTCCATAGTGAATTCCAGGTCAGCCTGGGCTAGAGCGAGACCCTACCTCGAAAATCCAAAACAAATTCATTTATGCATCCCCATGCTGTGGCTCAGTCAAACCCCAACCAAAACCCTGCACATGCTAGGCAAGGATTCTATCCATTCTTTTTTTTTCTTTCGCTTCTTTCCTTTTTCTTTTCTCCCCACCTTCCCCCCTTTCTCTTTCTTCCTTTTTCTCTTTCTCTTTTCTCACCATGTAGCCCAGGATGTTCTCAAACTCCTCCTACTTCAGGCTTCAGAGTGCTGGGATTACAGCTATGAGTCAAGGTGCCCAACTTTCTATTTTTCTTCCCTCCTCCTCCTTCCTTTCTCTCCCTCTCCCCCCGCCTCTCGTTCTCTCTCCAGAGCTAGGGATAAAAACCAGGACCTTGCCAAGTGTGATGGCACACACCTTTAATCCCAGCACTGAGAGTGTATAGTGAATTCCAGGTCAGCCTGGGTTAGAGTGAGGCCCTTCCTAGAAAAAAAGGGGCTGGAGAGATTGCTCAGTGGTTAAGGCACTTGCCTGCAAAACCTAATGACCCGGGTTCGATTCTCCAGTATCCATGTAAAGCTAGATGCACAAAGTGGCACATGGGTCTGGAGTCTGTTTGCAGGGGCTGGATTCACTGGCACACCCATTCTCTCTCTTTGATTGCAAATACAGAGAGAGAGAGAGAGAGAGAGAGAGAGAGAGAGAGAGAGAGAGAGAGAAGGTCTGAAGGTCTGTGGGCCTTAATTCAGTTCCCCAGTACCCACATAAAGCCAGATGCACAAAGTGGCTCATGAGTCTGGAGTTAGTTTGTAGTGACAAAAGGTTGTTTAAAAGGCTGAATGTTGTGCCCATTCATCTTCATTCATATTCTTATTCTCTTTCTCTCTCCCCCTCCCTCCCTCCCTCCCTCCCTCCCCCCTCTCTCTCTCTGTCTCTAGAGCTAAGGATAGAAAACAGGACCTTACTCATGCTAGGCAAGTGCTCTGCTACTGAGTCACATGCCCAGCTGTTGAAGTCCTATTTCCCCTTTCTGTCCTCTCTGGAAGCAAGTCACTAAAGACAGCCTACACTCTGGGGGAGGGGGGAGGGGCAGCTGCATACATAGTCATGGGACTCTTCTGACAGAAAGATTGTTTCAGTCACTTCTATCAGTATGGACTTACTGAATCTTGTCTGTGCGTGTGCGTGTGTGTGTGTGTGTGTGTGTCTTTAAAATATTTTTATTTATTTATTTGCAAAGAGAGAGAGAGATACAACAGAGACAGACAGAGAGAATGGGCGTGCCAGGGCCTTCAGCCACTGCAAAGGGACCCCAGATGTATGCACTGCTTTGTGCATCTGCTCTATGTGGGTACTGAACTCCAATCGTTAGGTGTTGTAGGCAAGCGCCTTAACCGCTGAGCCATCTCTCCAGACCTATGTTTTGTTTTTGCGACATGACCTTGTTATGTAGCCCAGGTTCGTCTCAAATCTATGATCCTTCTGCCTCAGCCTCCCACGTGCTTGGATTACAGATGTGGGCCACCATGCCCAACTCATGAGTCTTTACAATTTGAATAAAATCCAGTACAACTTTCTTTAGAGAATTGCTGAAACCGTTCCAATCTGGCCATTAGGAGATCTTTCCTGTGGCATCTCCATTCCTTTGACACACTGTCCTTGTACTTATTTGTCCTGGCACTTCCTTTATTCCTGCTGGACAGGCTCACCTTGTGTTTGTCCCTGTCTGACCTCACACACAGCCATTTCTCCAGGAGCCTGGTTCCCGGCATTGACCATGGTGCCAAAAACCAAGGTCCAGGTCTGGATGTGCCTTGGACTATTTAGGTCATCATACAGGAGTCATCTCGGCAGACAGAGCTAGAAAATTTATGTGTGCTGATGTATACACACATATTTTCCATCCTCTCTTGCAACAGGGAGCTATTTCCCTGGCAACTCTGGTAGTAACTGGTAAGCTATCTCTCCAGCCCCACTTTCTCTTTATTTTTCAATAGAAATAAATATTTTTATTTTTATTTATTTGAAAGCAGAGAGAGAGAGAGAGAGAGAGAGAGAAGAGAGACAAAGAGAATGGACACACCAAGGCCTCCAGCTACTGCAAATGAACTCCAAATGCATGAGCCACTCTGTGAGTCTGGCTTTACATGCCTGGGGAATGGAACCCAGGTCATTAGACTTTGTAAGCAAGTGCCTTAACGACTGAGCCATCTCCCTAGCCTGAGGAAGGCTCTCCTTATGTAGCCTCCTGAGTGCTGATGCTTCAGTGTGACCCATGTGCCCAGCCTCATTATGAGACTGACGCGCTGCCTGCTTCACTAAGAGGGCAACCCCAGCCTCATTTTAAAATACTTCTATTTATTTGTAAGGAGAGAAAGAGAATATGAATGGGCACACCAGGGCCTCTTGCCTCTATAAAGGAACTCCAGATGCATGCCCACTTTTTCCATCTGACTTTACATGGGTACTGGGGAATTGAACCAAGGCATCAGGATTGCAAGCTATCGCCTTTAAGTGCTGAGCCATCTCTCCAGCAGTTTTTAAACATTATTTATTTGCAAGCAGACAGACAGACAGACAGACAGACAGACAGACAGACAGAGACAGAAAGAATGGGAACACCAGGGCCCTGGACCCCTGCAAAGGAACTCCAGATGCATGTGCCCCTTTTGCACATCTGGCTTTATGTGGGTACCGGGGAATTGAACTTGGGTCGTTAGGTTTTGCAGACAAGTAAGTGCCTTAACCACTGAGATATCTCTCCAGCCCTCCGGCACCTTTTTCAAATACTTATAAGCAGAAAGACGGTGGGGAGAGAAAGAGGGAGGGAGGAGAGGGAGGGAGCCCATCCTCATTTTATTCCCCTTTAGAGAAAAGGAAACAGGCTCAGTGAGCTTAGCTTGCATTCGAAGCAACCCTGGAAGGAAGGTTTCAAACCTGAGTTCTCTCTTCAGGCCTTCACTGTCTGCTCATGTCCTGCCGGCTGTGAGGCCCCATCTGACCTCCAGGATGCTGAGTTTCAGGCTCTGTGCAATAGGAGACACATCTAGACTTCAAGGAGGTGAGTTCCTGCCAGGACCAGTGGTTGGAACTTTGCTTGAGGCAGAACAGACCATAATTCCTGGTCAGTGATGTGGCCAGAGGAACCCGAGGCAAAGCCTTCCTGAGAGCTGATGCAGACCAGGGTGCTGGACCTCAGGGAAGAGCCAGAACCAGGCCAGTTGGGAAAAGCCCTGTGAGCACTGTGTGCTATCTGGGAGCTGAAAGCAATAAACTAGAGGAAGCAGAATTCTGCTGTGGCCCACCACCAGCTCAGCTGCCTCCCAGCCCACCCACACCACCATCCGGGGCTTGATCAGGGCTCAGCACAGATGTGTTTTCACTCTGACCAACCCCCCTTCCCCAGCCTATGATCCCCACTGACCCCAGACCTGAAGCAGCCCAGGGCTCCTTCATCTTCCCACCTGCTTGTATATACCCATCTCCCTCCAAAGTCCAAAGGGCCAGGTGTTTAATCCCAGTACTCGGGAGGTAGAGGTAGGATCACTGTGAGTTCAAAGCCATCCTGAGACTGCATAGTGAATTCCAGGTCAGCCAGCCTGGGCTAAAGTGAGATACTACCTGGCGGGGGGGGGGCAGTAGTGACCAGCTTGGCCCAGCTTGGCTACTGCGTGCCCAGCGCCAGGTCTCCCTGACACTCAGGAGTAGATGAATGTGTGTACGGGGTGATCTTCGAAACCCTGGATAGGAAACTGGGAGAGGCTAGGGAGGCCAGTGGGGAGGAGAGTGGAGCCGTGAGAGGAACCCAGGTGCCTGGCCTTTCAAATCCTGAGACAGGGCCACAAACTTCAGCATGGCTCAGTTCATCCCCACAGTCCTCCACAGGGCCACAGGCTCCAGCCTGCTACCCTCTGGTGCCCCTCTGAAAGTGAGGCTCAGGATCCCAGGGGCCCGGGGCCCAGTTTTCATTCCTGCTGGACACTGAGCCTGCATGAGCAGGTGGCTCAGTGCAGCGCTTCACCACACGGGCCTGGATAGTGTTGTTGGGAACTGGTGTGCGTGTCTCTCAGGGAAAGTGCAGGAAATGTGTGGGAGCCTGGATAGAGCCCCACAGTATCCTCCATTGTTCCAGGAATGGGCAAGGTGGTGTAAACCTGTAACCCCAGCACTCAGAAAGCTGAGGCAGGAGGATCTCAGTTTTGAGGCTAGCCTGGGCTACAAAGAGAGACAGACAAGCCAACTACTGAGGCCCAGAGGTGCCTCACCCAGAGAGCCCTGCTTGCAGTTTTCGAAGAAGGCAAACACAGCTGGAAAAGGGGGCCAGGAACTTTTCAAGCACCCAGAATTGGGTCCCAAGGGTGAGTGTGCCTGGCTCTGAACAAGACCAAGGAATGGAGGTGCCTTAGCAGAGACAGAGGTGATGTCAGACAATTTCTGGATCTTTCTATGCATATTCACATGGGCTTGTGGAGGCAAGGGTTGTGGCTGAGCTCCTGTGAGCGTGTGTGTTCGGCTCAGCCCCTTCCCTCCTCCTGGAAACGCTGGACAGTGCTGGCCATTTACCCCTCTGCGGGGAGGAAGGAGCCCGGGGTCAGCCTTTATCACCTTGGACATTCCTCTCTCCAGCCTCAGTTTCCTCCAAGGATGACGCAGGATAGCTCAGACAAGGACTTGGCGCTTAGTAGGGTCTCAGGAAACAAGAGAAGCCCTTGGAGGCGTCCACCTTTGGCGGATGCTGGGAGATGCCCAGCGCAGTGCGGCGATGGACCAAGGTCACACGGCCGGGGGCCGGATCTGACCCCGGCGGCCAAGTCCAAGGGCCTGGGCCTGGTGAGCAGGCAGAATGCAGCCCTCGGTGTTGGAGGAGCGGACGGGAGGTGGCGGGAAGGGCTTCTGTTCTAGAACGGCTGAGGTGAGCGCGGTGCACCCAGGAGGGTGGGGGAGGAGGCGGCCCTGGCCAGGCTGTGTGCCCAGCAGTCACCGGCCGCGCGCGACCCTCCCTGGGAGGGGCGTCTCGGGTGGGGGCGCTGGGGAGGCGGGAGGGGCGGACGGACCGTTACCTCATCGCCGCCTCCGGGAGGCCCGGCTCGCTCGCTCGCTCGCTCGCTCTCCGGCTCGCGCCGCCGGCTGGGGCGGCGACTCCCGGCGGGCGCCGGAGCGAGGAGAGGACGGAGGGACCGAGACGCCGAGAGGCGGCGCCGCGAAGCGATCGGACCTCGGGGACCCCCGGGGAGGCCGCGGGCGCCGGGTTCGCGCTGCGGACGGAGGCGGGTGGGTGTGCGCGCGGCGCGGCGCCGGGGCTGCGCTCTCCTCCCGCCGCTCGGCTCGCTCGCTCGGTCGGTCGGTCCGGCTTCCCGCCGCCAGCCCGGATCCTTTGGCCTGGCCTCTTCCGGCTCCAGGTGCTGACCGTGGGCGGCGAGGGGGTGCGGCGCGTCCCGCACGGCCGGCTCTTGGAGCTTCCCGGCGCGGGAGGGAGCGCGGGTCGACCATGGGGGGCAGCCTGAGGGTGGCCGTTCTGGGCGCCCCGGGAGTGGGCAAGACGGCCATCATCCGCCAGTTCCTATTCGGTGACTATCCCGAGCGCCACCGGCCCACCGATGGTCCCCGCCTCTACCGGCCCGCCGTGCTGCTCGACGGCGCCGTCTACGACCTGAGCATCCGCGATGGTGACGTCGCCGGCCCCAGCCAGAGCCCCGGAGGTCTCGAGGTAGCGGTTGGAGGGGCGGCCTGGGTGGGGTGTGTGTGTGTGTGTAGGTGGGTGTCCACGTGCATGCCCACGTGGACGGACCCTGGGCGCCTAGCCTGTTCAGTGATTGAAGGGGAAAATGCATGTCCAGATAGAAGTACATACGCGTCCTCCCTGTCTGGAGGCGCCCGGGACCCTAAAAACGGGAGATTTTGCCCAGTGGCTTTTTGTGTGTGGGGGGGAGAGTTTTCCTTGTCTGTTCGACTGGAGTGTCTGGGTGGCGCGTGGCACAGTCCCTGAGGAGGCAGCGCTGTGTGGCAGCTTGACCAGAGCTGCAGTGGGGGACTGGGTCAAGCCCAGGGGTAGATGCTTACTAGAGGGGGCACCACTCCCTTCTAACGGTGCCCCGGTGCAAAGACCAAGTTGATGATTGCAAATCCAGGGCAGAGCCCTCGTCTTTGTAGCTGGGTGCCTTTGAGGGGTGGAGAGGACAGCGGGCCGACTGCACAGGGCGTTTCAGCTGCAGCTGGAAGAAGGGAAGTTTGGGCTACAGGGTGGAGAGAGCATCCCAGGTGGGAAGAGCAACAGATGCCTTGGATACCGAGTACAGCTGGGGACAGGCCCCATCAGGGCCTGCAGGCTGGGGCAGGGGGAGGGGACTGGGCTGGGCACTGGAGGGTGGAGGGCAGAGGTGGGCCTGCGGGAGCAGAGCTGGGGAAAGCTGGAAGGAGGAAGAGGAAGGAAGCCCGGAACAAAGGAAGGCGAAGGGTTGGCAGGCTCCAGGCACTGTTTGGAAATCTGGCTTGAGGGAGGGTGCTAGAGTTGGGGTTGTGACTGGCTAAATCCCGAGATTAGTGTCAAGCTCTCGAAGAGGGAAGGGAAGGAGAGTGGGAAGGTCTACTTGGCAAACCCCGGACTTCACCTCCAGGAGTGCCCAGACCCTAAAGACTGGAGCTTGCAGGACACCGACGCCTTCGTGCTCGTCTACGACATCTGCAGCCCCGACAGCTTCGATTACGTGAAGGCCCTGCGGCAGCGAATCGCCGAGACCAGGTGAGGGCGCGGCGGGCAGGTGGAGGTGTGGCCTTTGCTCCCCGGGAGCAGGTAGCTTCTGATCAGGCCTCTGCCTATGGCCAGGTCTCCGGCTCTATGAAACCTTTGGCACACACGGGGCCTGGCGATTGTTGGGGTGTCCCTGGTCGTGGGGGAGGGTTTGCGCCAGCATTTATATACTCGTGGGGGGACGGGTCCCTCCGGCCGGCCGTGGAGTTCCCAACACCAGGTGTCTCTCCCACCCATGGGGGGGCCTCCAGGCCGGCGGGCGCGCCAGAAGCACCCATCCTCGTGGTAGGCAACAAGCGGGACAGGCAGCGGCTGCGCTTCGGACCTCGGCGAGCGCTGGCGGCGCTGGTGCGCAGGGGCTGGCGCTGCGGCTACCTCGAGTGCTCGGCCAAGTACAACTGGCACGTGCTGCGCCTCTTCCGCGAGCTTCTGCGCTGCGCTCTGGTGCGCGCGCGGCCTGCGCATCCGGCCCTGCGCCTGCAGGGGGCGCTGCACCCAGCGCGCTGCAGCCTCATGTGACTGGACGGGACAGGACTGTCCAACTGCATTCGGATTGGACCGGAAATCTCATTAAGGAAAGAAAGTGCCCACCCGGTCTCCGGGGCGACAGGCTTCTCTTTTCAACTTCATTGGACCCTGCCAGCCTTATTGGATGAGATCAGGCCTGTCTGGGACTTCATTGGGTCACAAACCCACAGGATGAAAAGGAATTGAACATGGATGCTTGGAAGCACTCAGGCTGCTTCCTGGAGCTTCACTGGAGACGCTTTTTAAGTCACGCGGCACACATAATAATACTAATAAAGAGTTTAAGTGCACCTAGGCTTTTTCTTTCTGGCACAGGCAGGGCTGAGCTCAAGTTTGTTCTCCTAGCAGTTAACTCCAGAATCCAAGAAACAGACAGATGGATGGAGCAAAACTTTACTGTCAGAAGCTCTGCTTACTGGACCACAGGTCCTCAGGACACCGGGCTGGCCCGGTCTCCTCTAAGGCATTCAATAATATTAGTAATTAAATAGCAACACTCACTCCCCCAACCGAATGTACAACAGAGGTCCCATTGTGCCATGTGGTCCTGAGGGTCTGGTCCCATGAGGTCTGGTACTCAAGAGGTGGAAGGGGGGCTCCCTGATGCAGAGGGTAGGTTAAGGCCACAAAAGAAAAGGAAGACAGAATGGAGTGTGGAGCAGCTGGAATGGTCCATCACATTTGGGAATCTGGTTCGGACCTTGGGGTGACTGACTGCAGAGCATGCCAGGCCCCAAGTTCCGTGGGTCCAGATGGGCGGCGGGGTCCCCGTGGTGTGGGGATGCGTGAGGGTTTACGGTCTGGCTGTGTGTCCATCCGCCCCCGGGCCCAGGTCCGAGAGTGTTCGGGGCCAGCCGGGGTGCCAGCAGCTGTATCCAGTGTTCCTCCCACACCAAGGCTGGGGCTGCCTTCATCAGAAGAGCTGGACAGAGCTTGGCTGCGGGCACCACCGGGCAGCCCATTGGCTGTCCGGCCAGAGTCCCCGGGTTGGCCACACTTGCCACCCAGAACGCTGAGGGACGAAGAGGAAGAGCTGGAGGAACAGTAGGCCGAGTCAGGAGCCGGAGGGTCTGAGGCCCGAGCTGGATCGGGGGTGGTTCCGGTGGGGGTCTGGCCGGCAGCAGCAGCAGCCTCCAGGGCCCGGGCATTGGCCAGGAATTCCTCTTCCAGGCGCTGGAACAGCTGCTGCTCCTGCTGCGGGTCCAGCTGCAGCGGCGTGCGGAAGATGCTGGCCGGGGTGGCCGCGGGGCTGCGCGCACGGGGAGTCTGCGGGGTGCTCCTACCCGAGCCCCGGGGCACCCACGAATGCTGCCCGTCTCGGTCCCTGCGCACCAGCAGGACGGTCTGCTCGTCTCGGTTCTGGCTGCGGGCCCGCCGGGCCGGGCTGGACACCGACGACAGCTGGGGGGCTCCTCCCCGGCCTCCGGGGGCCGCTCGGGGTCGCCTGGGATCCAGCCGATCTCGGGATTGGCTGCGCGGGGTGGAGGTGGGCGGTGGGCGTCGCGGGGAGGCCAGGGTGCCGGTGGTCAGCCTCCGGCTGGGGCGCTCCCTCCCCGGGCCGGTGGCGGTGTCATCACTGCGGGCACCCAGGGGCCCGCTCTGGGCCGAGGATGCGGACGAGTCGCTGTCCCCCGAGTAGCGGCGGGAGCGGGGGAGGGGAGGCAGCTGGTCCCGGGGCCTGGGGCGGAGGATGAGAGAGAGGTGGGCCATCACTGGCCGGCTCAGTGGGCAGGTGGAGCCCTGCAGGTGGGAGCCGACTTTCCAGAGAGAAGCGAGAATCCCCGCTTCCTGTGGCCACTCGGGTGTGTGGGTGGGTGGGTGGGACAGAAATGAGATCTGCTGGACCCTGACAACCCGTCCCCAGGTCTTCCCCTACCCCCCCCCCCCGCCCGCCCAGGCTTGGCCGCCACCGCCCAGGCTGGCCTCCAGAGTCCGCCCAGCTGTGTTGATGGTTTGGCCGCGTTGCCATGGAGACGGGAAGCCAAGCCCGCCCCCACCCACGGGAACTTTTCCCAGGGTGTGAGTCACTCTGGAGCGCAGGCAAGTCCGTCGTCGTCTGGACCGGGGCGCGTTCCACCCCCACCCACCCCAGGCCTGCGAGCTGCTCCCCTGGGTCCTTGCGCAGCTCACCTGAGCGGGGTCTCGGAGGACCCCTCCTTTGTGCCTCGGAAGCTGATGGGAGTCACGTCGGACCGAGAGCCCCGGCGTTCACCCCCGGGGACTGGGCTGCCGGGGCGGGGGCTGGGGGTAGGTGAGCCCCTCTTTGGGGAGAAGGTGCCCGCCCTGGGCTGGGACAGGCGGTGGGCTGCAGGGGGGAGAGATGCCACATGTGAGGAGGGACAGAGCCTTAGAGATGGTGGCCCACCCAGCCACCCACCCACCCAGCCACTGGGCACTGACCGGTGGAGGAGCAGCGGCAGGGGTCATGCTTGTCCAGGTAATGCTCCAGAGTGTCCCAGCCACCACCCACGCGCACCATCACGTGGCTCCTCAGCACCTGCGGGTCACAGGGCAGCTCATAGTGGAGGGGGTCTCGGCAGTCCAACCCTCAACTGTCATGGGCCAGGCTTCTCCCCCACTTACACGCACAAAAATGAGCAGGCTGGAGTCTCCCACTCGGTACTTCCCCTCGGAGACCTTGATCATGGGGAACTGGTCTGGGCAGGTGCAGCGGCCCAGGATCTCCCTCACCTGAGGCCAGACAGCAGAGGCGGGAAGTCAGGGTCAAGTCCCTCCTCCGGGGCCTAATGTCAGCGGCTCCCGAGGCAGGAGGAAGTAAGTCATTCCGGGGGGAATAGGGTGGACACTGTCACCCTGCCTCAGGATTTGGGCATCCACACGTGACCTTTTGCTAGCTCCCTGTTTTGTTTTGTTGTCTCTTGGGGTTCAGGAAGCTGAGGATAAGGCCATGGTCAGGCCTGGTCCTGGTCCTGGCAAGAAACATGAGCAAAGCCCTTAAGCCCGCGGGAGCCATCTCTACCCCATCATTCATGCCACAGATGAGGGAGGTCCACAGCCCCACAGGCTGAGCGTACCAGGGACAGGGTGCCATGTGGAACACGCACACCACCAGCCACGGCTGGCTGCCAGGCTGGCTCTGTGGGAGGCCCTGCCCGCCTTCCTGCCCACAGCACAGCGGCGCCCGCCGGAGGAAATGAGCAGGTGGGGCCTGGAGTGACCCAGGCCCAGGCTGGGGTGGGGCGGGGCACCTGCCCTGTCCATGGCCCACAGGCCCGCTGCCCGACTTCTGGGCATAGTCCTATCTGCGCTCCTGATAAGAAAGAAAGTCCTGACTCAGCTGCGGGGGTGGCAGGGACACCTAGGTCCTGGGAGACAAGGGAGTCAACCGGTGGGAACTAGGCTTTCCAGCCGGGCACCGGAGCTCCCTGGGCTTCCCCAGGGCACTCAGTGTGCCAGGCACCCAGCCCAGAGTGTCCCACACCTCGTCTCAGCCAAGAGAGCACCCACTCAACCTGCTTGAGGTTGCTGATGTATCTGTCTAGCACCTTCGGGCCCAGATCATGAAGCAAGTCCTCAGAGGGCAGCATAGTCGGTAGGCATTTAGCACATGGCAGAAGTGGATGGAGGAGCGATGGCTCAGCGGTTAAGGCGCCTGTCTGCAAAGCCTAACGACCTGCGTTTGATCCCCCAGGTCCCAAGACCTCTCTCCGTCTCTCTGCTTACAAATAAAACTGATGGAGAGACCATGCCAGGAGCCAGGGTTTTCCCCAGGCCCAGGAGGCTCGGGGATGGTGGGCGCTGGGAGGACTCACCAGCTCGTCAAGGTTCCGCATGTCGCTGGGTGTCATGCGGGGCGCGCGGGTGGGAATCCCTGGTGCGCCGGCGGTCTCCGTGGCGTCTTCCCCCGTGGCACCTTCCTCCGTGGCAGGGGTGTCAGGGGCCGCGGGTGCGGCCCGGAGCTCCCTCTCGATTTCTTGCTCGAACTGGACCAGGCGCGGGGCCAGCAGGCCCAGGCGCGCCCCGCGCCGCGCCACCTCCAGCAGGCACAGCACCACGCTCTTCTCGTTCTTGCGCAGCACCAGGTCCTCCGTCTCGAACATGAGCACGTCGGGCACGCCCAGCTCCACGCGGCACCAGCCGATGAAGGTGGCCACGTTGTCCCTGGCCACGAAAGAGCCTGGTGCCACGCCGTGAGCCTGGAAGGCCACACCTCGGCTTGGCCGGGCGGCCGCCAGTGCCTGGGCGGCTTTGGTGACAGCGTTGGCGTGTTGGCACAGGGTCGTGCCTGTGGCCAGTCCTGTGAGGAAGCCGTCCCCGCCGCTGGGCAGACCCAGGCCGTACAAGGCATTGAGCCACTCGGCCAGGTCTTCCTTCATGGCCTCCACGTAGGCCTCGCTGGAGCGGAATGGCCGCACGCTCTTGGCCGCAGAGCCCTCGATGCCCATCACTGGGTCCGCCATGCCCGGGGCCAGCCGAGTCGCTGTAGGCAGGGACACTGGTCAGGATTGCTGGGAGGGGACCAGCGCATGCTCAGGACAGTCTGCCTACACCAGCTTGTCACTCAGGCCAAATGGAGGGTTCAAGTGCCTTAGTTTCCTCATCTGTGGAATGGGTACAGTCACGGGTCCTGATTCAAAGGGGTCAATAAAATCTACACCCTTTTTTAAATGCTCACGTTCGCTAAGTCGGACTTTACTTGGAGTGGAGGCCAGGTTGGTACCCATGGGGTCTGGAGATAGGAAGCAGACCACCTGGCTCCCTGGTGGGCAGGAACGGGAGAGCCTCCCTGCCTCCAAGAACAGATGAGTTGTTTCAGCCCATCTTTGACAAAAAAAGGTCCCCAAACCTCTTTCCCTTATACTCCTGGCTAAGGACTATGTCACTGGGACACGGTGGCCACGACTGTATCTCCATTGCGCAGATGAGGAAACTGAGGCGCAGGAAAGGAAGGAGCATGCCTGAAGGTCTCAGGATGGTGGGTGGAGGAATGAGATCTGCTGAGCCAGACCCCGCCTCCTCCGAGAAGCCTCCCCGGACGCCCCCAGGCCGGGCGCGAGGCCCCCGATGTCCAATGGCCTAGTTCGGGGCCTGGCCCAGAGAGGGTGCAAGGCCGCCCAAGGTCACACAGCCCCGGGGAACGGAGGCCTCGGCCGCCCGGTGCCCCTCACCGGATCCCGCACTCACCTAGCTCATCCCGCCGCCCCGGGGAGCATCGCCCCGGCGGGGTGGCCGGACAGGCACCGGCCGATCGGGTCCCGTCGTTGTCGCTCGCCTCCCGCCCGTCCGCCCGGGGCCAGCGCGCCGCCGCCGTCGCCGCCCCGCCTCCCTGGAATTCGGATCCGGCCTGGAGGGCGGGAGGGCGGGGCCGCGCGCTCTTAAAGGGGCCGCGCCTTTCCCGGGCGCCTGAGCACCGGGGGTTGGGAGAGGAGCTGCGTCCCCAGGCCACCGCAACCAGCCCCGGACGGGCCACCGATTGGTCCTCACGTCCACCCTCCTCGGTGTCCCGAGAAGGGGTTGGGAGGCCTGGATCACCCCCCTCCCCCCGAGGTCTTCCAGGGCGTTCCGGAAAGTCAGGAAGCGATAGAGGATGGGGACTTGCAGAGTCACCTCCGTCCCCGGGTGTGTGTGGGGACCCTTGGCTGATAACCGAGCGCCCTGCACTCGAAGCGAGCTTCCTCCGGGCTGGGGAGGAAGGCCCGGATGATCCGCGTCCCGGGGACCCATTCCACGGATGCGCACACTGAGGCCTCCTCTCCGATGCAGGCTTCGCCCCGGCTGGGGAGGGGGTGACCCGCCAGCCTCCAGGGCGTTCTTTTTGTTTTTAGACTTATTTACACGTGTGTGGGCCAGGGCCTCCTGGTGCTACTTTTTGCATCTGGCTTTGTGTGGGTAGAGCAGGCTGGGCAAGCAAGTGCCTCTAACCAGTGGGCCATCACAGACCGGAAGAGATTGTAGGAGAGGCCCAAACTCGGACACAGGGAGATGGCCCAGTGGTTAAAGGCACTTGCTTGCAAAGCCTGATGGTTCTGGTTCATTTCCCCCAGTACCCACGTCAACCAGATGCACAAAGTAGAGCATACATCTAGAGTTTGTTTGCAGAGAGGCAAGGGGTCCTGGCGTGCCCATTCCCCCTCTCTCTGCTTGTGAATGAATGAATGAGAGAAGACTAAGTTCAGCAATCAGAGGCATTTTGGTTGTCTGAAAGCCTACTGAAGCACCTAGGACCAAATAGCTTGCCCTCGGTTTACATGGGGAGGGAGGCAGCCCCTGGGCTAAGACAGGAAGGATTTTCTGGAGAGAAAAGCCAGGAGCTCTAGAGGTAGATCACTGAGTCTGAGGCCAGCCTAGGACTACAGAGTGAGCTCCATGGAGATCAGCCTGGGCTAGAGTGAGACCCTGCCTTGAAAACAAACAAAAATTGCTAGCCAGGGTTCACTTGCTAAGACAGATGCAAAAAAAAGAAAAGAAAGTAGCATCTTGTGTGCTTGCAGCGACAGGATACGGGTACAAGTTTGTAATTTATAAAGTTCCCAGAGGAGCTGGGGAGATAGCTCAGCAGTTAAAAGCGCTTGCACGTGAAGCCTGACGATCAGGGTTCAATTCCTCAGCACCCATGTAAAGCCAGATGCACAATGTGGCTCATGTGTCTGGAGTTCATGTGCAGCAGAATGAAGCCCTGGCGTGATCATACCCTCAAAGTGTTTTTTTTAAAAAAGCTTCCTGGGGCCTGGAGAGATGGCTCAGCGGTTAAGACACTTTCCTCCAGTGCCTAAGGCCCCAGGTTCAACTCCCCAGTACCCACATAAGCCAGATACACAATTAGGCATGCATCTGGAGTTCATTTGCAGCAGCTCGAGGCCCTAGGGTGCTCATTCTCTGTATTTCTCTGCTTACAAATAAACTTTTTTTTAAAAAAGCGTCCTGAGACTCAGTGGCTTCATCTGTAAATCAATACTGTAGAGTTGTAAAATTAATATATAGCTCAACTCAATGTGGTTTGGGGTGGTGCTGTGTATGTCCATACTATTCTAAAGGGAAGACAACAGAGATCTGGCCTGGAAGACCTTGGCTTTGATCACCTCTGCAAGGCCTTCTGGTTTCTTGCACATTCAAGGGTTCAAGGCAAAGGACAGAAACCACTGGGGTCCTGGATGTCTCAACCCCATCTGCCTAGAGGCCCGTGGCAGGGACTCCTGGTATGCTGGTTGGTTACCCAGACATTACCCAGGCCACTTTGTCGTGTCCAGTCACCACACTCCTGGTGGTCTACTGCCCCACCTGAGGTACAGCTAAGCCTGAGCCCGGAGGGCCTGCTTCTCTTCTCTCTGTGCCTGCCGGAGTGGGGCAGGATGGGGTGGCATGGGAGGCTGCTGTTGCCTGGTAGGACTGCAAGGAGCCCAGGACCTCGCAGAGCTACCATGGAAGAGGGGAGCTCTTCCCATGAGCTTCATGGAGCACAGTACATTGATCAGCTTCTACTTGACCCCAACTTGGCTCAGACCTGGGCTGTGTGGCCTAATTCATCCTGTTTTGCCTCCCTCCATCCTCTCCTAGGCACCCACTAGTTTCGCCCCTTGTAATGGGCTCAGAACCCACACTGCTTGAGATAAAAAAAAATGCCTCTACCAGGGCTATTCAGTGTTAGCCACAGTCCCACAAAGCCCCAGGCAGCCTCATACAATAGCTGGTGGCACATTGCTGCCCCAAGGAGGGCAGCTTGCCCAGGGATGCTCAGTGCAGGCTGGGGAGGTGCTGGTCACCCACCCTCTAGTGCTGGAGCACAGCTGATCCTTGGTGGAATGATGGCAAGGACTCCAGGACTTTGTGTATGTCAGCTTCACAAGTCCTCTGACCTCTGGTCTTACTGGAGAAATGGGTATTAGAACTGAACACGGTAAGTACTTGGCATGAAGCCTGGCAGTGATACGAGGGCAGACCTCCAGCCCTGCAGAGATGTCCTGCACTGAACAAGAGCACATCAGCTGAACTTAGACCTTGACAATCAGTGACGTTACACTGGCCTCTGAGGAAAGGAGTACAGCCAGTTTGTGGGGTGGCCTTGATGTGGGAACATAGTGGTCACAGTGGACGTTGGAGTTACAAACAGTCCAAGGTTTGAGACAGGAGCTTATTTGCCTAGACGGAACTAGGCAGTCCTTGGGTGGAAGGTCAGCTGGGAGGGGCAAGGAAGCTGAAGGTCAGACGAGGGCAGCAAAGGGAGACCTGAGACCCTGGGAGACTCAGGCCATTGTTTCAGTGAAGGAGGGTGAAAGGGGGGACGACGACAAGCTGCTAGAAGGAAGAACAAAAGTGAGCCCACATACCCAGGTACAGGGAAGCACCCAGCAAGGAAACTTATCCCATGTTTCCTGTCCCTGACACTCCAGAGCAGGCCTGCGAGGGTACCCGGGCTGGTGTGTTCCTATACAATGAGCTATTTCCCTGGACAGTACTCACTAAGGGCAGGTATGCAACTGCAGAACAGAGGCTGAGAAGGATGACGGTTTATAAACATATGGACTTTTATTTAAAAAAAAAAATCACAACCATGAACATTGTTACAGTTAGAGGCCCTCTTGGTTCTCCACAAAGATACTGAGCATGCTCACAAGGGGTTCCCATTGTTAAAGTCTTAAACAACCATCTTTAAAGGAAGGAAAAAAAACTCAGCACACTACCATTTAACTTGTTTTAATGTTTCTTCACAAATGGTGAAAAATACTCAAGTACAGACAAGGAATAATCATAATGTTGTGGCCAACATTATAAATATGGAATTATAAATTTAAAACATTTTCTGGTTTAAAAAATAAATCTGGTAGTCAATGCAGCTCTGCAGGATCTCTGCGTCTAGTAGGGCCGGTCTCTGCGCTCCTGGCGGTGCTCGCCTCTGCAAGGTAAAGGAGCCTTCAGGTTAGCATAGTGAGTCCTAACAGCCCCAGGGTGCCCTGGACTCTTCTCCGGCACTGCCTCATCTGGACTCACTCTACTTGTCCCCACCACATACTTATCCATTTTCCCAGGTCCTCCACGTCCGCCTCTTCTTCCTCCCATCTGTTCCATCAAAGGCCCAGGGGGGCCCCCTGGACCACCTCGTCTTCCACCACCAAAGCCACCTCGGTCCATGCCACGGCCGCCTCGGAAGCCACCTCTGTCTCCACCACGGCCACCTCGGAACATTCCACCAGGACCACCACGGTCCATGAGGCCACCCCGTCCTCCTCGCATGCCACCAGGGCCGCCTCTTCCACGATCACCACCTAAGTGAGAAAAGGGTGACAGGCAACAGTTAGTAGGAGAGACAGTTGCTGAGGCCGTGCCCTGGCAGGCTCTGCTTCCTTCTAGAGCAGACAAGCAGGCACTCATCAGTCACCAGGAAGCTGAAGCGCTCCAGGAAACCTGTACCTACCCGGAGGTGGGAAGGGTGGCGGGAGGAAGCCCTCAGGCTTGGGTGCCTTACACTGGTTGCATTCTGTTCTCCAGGCGAAGTTCTGATTTCCACAGCCCCTGCATGAAGTAATAAAGCAGCAGATATCAAACACAACTGAGGGAGTTGGGCAGATACACAGGGCACTACACACAAGAACCAGACCCCAGAAATAATACATTATGAGGACAGTCGACAGTCATGCTGCAGAGTACTCGATGGTCCTCCCACCCAAAGATCAGCATCTCTCTCTAGACATTGAGACCCAGCAGTCCTGCCCAAGAGGGGAAATGGGGAGCAGTGGGGATGACACCACAAACAGGGTAGAAGTACATACGGATTGGGACACTGCCAGTCTCCAGCTCGGTGCTGGACATTTCCTCCTCCAGAGGGGTTTCCTCGGGAACCCCGGGGCCCTCTTGGGGGGAAGCCACCTCTATCTCCTCCACGGCCTCCCATTCGACCCATGGGTCCTCCAGGTCCTCCTGGGCCACCAGGACCTGCAATAACAGACAACCACCATTTCATAGCAGCTTTGCTATAAGACATTCTTCTACGGACATAAGGGCCAAGCTCAGGCATCAGCTCCATCAGGCCCCATGCCCAGAAGCCTGTCCATACCGGCTATTCCTTCCAAGGTATTTCACTTAGTCCCCTTAACAATTCTGTATGCTGTCATACAGAAAATGAGATGAAAACACAGTAAACAAATGGCAGTTCCTGAGATGATGTCCATTAGTAACTTACTCAAGGGCAAAAAGTACTGAAAAACTGTTAAGACACAGAAGTATCCCAAAGAGAAAAGTGCTTGGTCAATACCTCCACGAAGTGGTGGCGGCATCCCCCTGCCCTCACGGGGTGGCATGCCACCGCGCATGCTGTTCATAGGAGGCTTCTTCCGTGCAAGAGAGACTTTAAGTTTGCTTCCTTGAAAATCTTTCCCTGGAAAAAAGACAGAACCATCAATGATTTTCACGCTCCACTCTTCCCTCTGTGAGGGACTAGAGAGCTAGACTCTACACCTTTATGTGCACTTACTAGAATCTGGCCACTCTGAGAAGCATCATGCCCTCTCCTGTAATTTTTTTCTAAGATCCTTTCTTTTCTTCCTTCTTTCTCTCTCTCCCTCCCCTCCCTCAATTTTGGTTTTTCTAGGTAGGGTCTTGCTCTAGCCCAGGCTGACCTGGAATTCACTATGTAGTCTCACTATGTAGCCTTAAACCTCAGTGACCCTATTTGCCTCCACCTCCCAAGTGTTGGGATGAGAGACATGCACCACCACGCCCAGTTTTCTTTTTTCCCTTTTATTTGCTAGCAGAGAGAAAGAGAAGGGAGACAGAGAATGGGCACACAGGCCACTGGAGACTTGACTTGTCAGGCTTTTCAGGCAAGTAACTTAACCACTGAGCCCTCTTCTTTAAGGCAGCCTCATTTAAACCAGGCTGATCTGGACTATGTACATAGGCCAGGCTGGGATTAAAGCGTGCGCTGCGCCGCCACCTTTCTCTGAAAGCTTTCCTGGGGGGACTGGAGATGGTAAGAGTACAATTTTCACCACCACAGAAACCAGGCACAGGATACATCCATAATAATCTCAGTACACAGGAGGTGGAGCAGAGAAGCCAGAAGTTCAACCTTGGATATACAGTGAGTTCAAGGCCAGCTTGGGCTACATGAATGAAACGGTCTCCACACACGCCCACACCCACACCCCTCACTCTTTCTTTCCCCCTCACACTCACTCTCATCTACCCAACTTACTCTTTACTGGTAAGACCAGAATAAAGTCCTTGCAGTTTAAGCAAAGTGGACTTATAATAATAATGTTTGAAAATAAGACATTTTGCTGGGCGTGGTGGTGCACGCCTTTTAATTCCAGCACTCGGAAGGCAGAGGTAGGAGGATCACCATGAGTTCGAGGCCACCCTGAGGCTACAGAGTGAATTCCAGGTCAGCCTGGGCTAGAGCCAGACCCTACCTTGAAAAACAAAACAAACGAAAAAAAAAAAAAAAAAAAAAAAAAAAAAAAAAAAAAAAAAAAAAAAAAAAAAAAAAAAAAAAAAAAAAAAAAAAAAAAAAAAAAAAAAAAAGACAAGACTTTTCCTAATCCAGGATTGGTGGAAGACAGGCAAGAAGTGTCCCCAGGAGGAGACAGGTGTTCTTGCTTTTCTGTCTCACTCTCAAGTTCCTCCTTCGTGCCATGCTCTATGGCCATGAAAAAGTAGAACGTGCCTGTCTCCTATTCCTAAAACTTCAGAGAATAATCAAGGCCCTTTCTTCCCTGCAAGGTGATACTCGTAAACAGAGGCTCTACAAAACTACATGCGCCTGAATAAACAGTTCAGAATGATAGAGAACAGATCCTACCATCAAACCACTCCACGGCGGCCTTGGCAGTTGGTGGATCTTCATAGGACACTGTGGCATCACCTTTGGGCTTTCCAGTCTCCTTATCCAGGTAGATGTGAATCATGGGTTGCCCAGTTCTCTTGTTCATCTACATATGAAACAAAGTAGTTAGGATTTGACTATAACGCACAATTTTCTAAACACAAGAGGCCCTGGAAACACCCATACACTTAACTCTTTTTTGTTTTGTTTTGGTTTTTTGAGGTAGGGTCTTGCTCTAGTCCAGGCTGACCTAGAATTCACTATGTAGTCTCAGGGTGGCCTTGAACTCAAGGCGATCCTCCTGCCTCTGCCTCCCCAGTGCTGGGATTAAGGTGTGCGCTGTCACACCAGGTTTAAAATTACTATTGTTTAAATTTTTATTTATTTGCATGCTGCATGCGTGTGTGCATGCATGTGTGTGTGTGCCGCATATTCTCCCTCATATGTGGTCCTTAACCAGGATAACTGTAAACTCTACGCAGACTAGTAGAAAGAAGTGAGAGGTTATGAATGAGGGGTAAGGGATGGGGGGAGGGGAATGGCTTAAGCATGAGGCTAAACCAAATTAGGTTTAAAAACATAAAATCCTCACGAACATATTGTAACCCATTGAGCAAGTAGTGGGCGTCGACTGGCAAGAGGAGCCCTGAGTGGTAGGGGAGAGAGTCTAAGCCTGTGAATAATTAGATCAGCCTGACAACCCCTGGTTCCAACCACTGGTTCCTTCCCTCACTGAGCTGTTGACCAAAGCGACTCATGAGATTCCTACAACAAGACAGAATTCTGTCAAAGCTCTTGAGTGCTTTCCCCAGGCCTGAGGCAAAACCCTGTTACTGAAGAAACCATAGACTGCATCGATCAGCATC
>PVHP010026117.1:0-24954 GCA_004024765.1 Zapus hudsonius
ACACAAAGTAGTTCATAGGTCTGGAGTTCATTTGTAGCTGTGCAAGAGGTCCTAGCACACCCATATCCATTCATTCACTCTCCCCCCATCAAATAAATAAATGTATGTTAGAAAACAAAAATTGGGCTGGAGAGATGGCTTAGTGGTTAAGGAATTTGCCTGCAAAGCTGAAGGACCCAAGTTCAATTCCCCAATACCCACATATGCACAAGGTGGCACATGTGTCTGAAGCTTGTCTGCTGTGGCTAGAGGCCCTAGAGGGCCCATTTTTTTGTCTCTCTCTCTCTGTTAAATAATGACTGAGTCTGGTTGGATGTGGTAGTGCATGGCTTTTAAAAAAAAAAAAAAAAAAAGGCCAGTGTGGTGGTGCACGCCTTTAATCCCACTTAGGAGGCAGAGGTAGGAGGATCACCATGAGTTCAAGGCCACCCTGAGATTACATGGTCAATTTCAGGTCACAGCCACCCTGAGACTACATAGTGAGGAGCATATCTGTGAGATCATTAAAATCCTCACTACACTTCTCAATTACTCCACCTCATTTGAGTGATTTGACTTAAAGAACTATGTCCAAAACAGCTGACCAGGGAGAGAAATGTAGCTTAGTAGTAGAGCACTTTCCTACCATGCACAAGGCCTGGGATTCAATCTTCAGGAGACAAAAGAAAAAGGCTCAAACATATCTTTCCCTAAAACATAAGACTTTCAAATTTGTAACAGTACTCATATCAAATTATAGAGAACAACAATATTACATAACTAAATATAAAAGAATTGATGCGAAAACTTCTACAAAAGCCTAGTCACTTCTGTGTTTATTTCTAAGTGCACAAGTTTTATAATTTATATTCGTTTAATAGTCATGCATGATTTCCACACTAACCTTGTAGAGATGCGACTGAAGACCGCATTGAAGTTGTTACAGCTAAGAGAAAACAAAACTCCAGAGGCAGAATTCCGAAGTTCAGCCGCGTGCTGGTTTCCTTCACGACAGGTGTGAAGAAAATGGCAGATTTCTGGCAGTAACTGTTTGACTAGCATCGTTTCATCTAATCTCATTGTGTCCTTTGGTTGCTAAAATATAAACAATCATACAACTCTAAAACCTCACCTGTAAAATATCCGCTATTATGAAAAATTTCTAACATACAGAATAGATGACACATAAAGAACACCCATATAGGCATCATGTTTAATCAATAATTACTAACGTTCCCTCATATTACTCTATACCTTCAGATAGAGTAAGAAGGAAGACACATCTTTCACCTTACCATTACAAGTAAAGTCTGACCCTCTACCCATCCTCACTAGTACCCTACCACATTGCCTTCTCCCTTGTTTGTTGGATGGTCAAATGCCAATTACATTCCAATTACAAATGTTAATAAGGAAAAGGCTATGGAAACTGAAAGAGGCAATAAACCACCCTAAGACAATTCAGTCATGGCTGTGGCTATTATATGTCAAATTTCCTCACATTAAAAGATACAAACAACCACTGCTGGCTTTATCAAAAGGAGATGGGACAACTCAACAGAGAAGACATGGAGAGGTTCATCAGACCTCTACCTGCCCCTACCTGGCCCTATGCCAGCTGTATACAATAATGCATGAGGTCACATGGCCTCAGGGGGAAGACCGACTATACAGAGGGTAAAGATCAAGGAAAAATGACCTCCAACTAAGCAATTTCTTTGGGGTCTCAAGCTCTGTAAATAAGCCCTCACCCCGAGGCTGAGGGAGGAGCATCTACAGGGTTAATCCCAGTACAGTGAGTCCCAATGAAGTGGTACTTTTGGGTCTTCATACTTCCTGACAGGGACAAGGGGCTTCTGGAAGGAGCTATGGGAAGTCATCATTCAAGGTGGAATGAGACTTCTCAGTGGTGCAGCTGCACTGGTGTCCTCACACTTGGTAAGTAAGCCGTCATCCTGAGGCTGAGGGAGGAGTACCCATCAAAGCACCTGCTTTGGGGACTCCACATTCCTATAAATAACCCCTGTCCACATTCAGTAAGTGACCCCCCAATAAACTCATTGGTTCACGGAACTGGTACTGGTACAATCTTACTTTGCTCTGCCACCTGGCTTCATGTCTCCACAGGGGAAAAGTTTCCTGTGACACTGATATACTGGTAATGACAAAGTACTAAAACTGCTGCCAAGTATTGATTCAGAAGTTTAAAACTGTCAGCTGTCCCAATTCCACCAACCTACATAAAATCGCATGACAAGTTACCAGACTGGACTGAGCTTCACTGTGTTGATCACCCTCATTTTAAACTTTTGATGGTTAAGTTTTGTTGTCAATTTGACCTTTTTAGCAATCTTGGGTGGGTCTCTGAGGCTGTTCACAGGAAGGCAGCCTCTCAGTAGGGGGTAGGAAGCTCAGGGGAGCTGGAAATTAACATCCCTTCTTGAGAGGGCAGGTGCATGAAGGAAATTCCAGAGACTCAGGAACCAACAAGTCTGGGAAAGGGTTGCAAGACCCCACCTTAAGGCTATATAAAGGAAAGGAAATTTTTCTCCACAGTAGGATTAATTTTCAAGGTCTCTATTATGTAGATTTGGACAATAACTGTTAACATCATATTCCTACAGGAGGGAAAGTCACATTACTTGGGCCTCTGAATAACATTTTTAGATTATGCAATGCTATAGGACTAATAATTTCTGAAAAATTGGTTAAATCAAATGATTGTTTCATGAAAATCTTTTCTAAAAAACCCAAGAGAGAGATATGTGACTCAAACTTACTTAACACTTTATAAGTAAACTTAAATCCTATTTGATTTACAAAAGATGAGAGAATAACTTTATCTAAATACTGCATCACCAGTATTCATATCCCTGTGTTAAACAGTAACTCTGAATGTACCCAGTGTCCATACCTATACTGTCATGCCAGACTTTCTCAAATTGAATTCACAAGATCAGCTTTCTGTAGAATGGATTTACTTACCCCAGCAAGACACTTTTCCAGTGTATCCAATATAATCAACTGAGAGAGATATAAGTTTTTTTCAGCAGCTTCTCCAAATATTCTCTAAAAGATAAGATATTCAGAATATAAAAGTTGGTTGCCACCTTCCACTATATATCAGTACATATGAACTATAAGAGACTATGGATCAAGAAAAAGCAATCTTCCACATTACTGTCTAGATTATACTATATTTAAATTATTATTTCTGAATTTAACTTAATCCTCATAAAATATTTTTTGGGGGCAAACAGAAATGGAGACATTTATTAGAGTCTGCCACTAGCCATGTAAAAGATGTTATTTTCCCTCCTGTATAAGTGTTTATTTAAATATCCATGATTTGACCAAATGTGATAAATGAACATCTGTAATCTCAACACTGGGGCCAGCCTGGGCTACATGAAACCCTCGTGTCTCAAAAATAAGTATTTTTAAATCTACAATTTAGAGATCTGAACTAGAATTGAATCAAACTTTTAATCATACATTGCTATCAGAAGTTGTTTCATTGTTAGTCAAATTAAGACTAGAAGTGCAATAAAGCACTTAATAAAGTGCAAGTGTACTAAAGTGTAAGCACTTAATAAAGTCTGGAGGTTAAAAAAACACTTAGGACAGTTGCTTTGAAAAAAAGAAAAAAATTAAGAAGCTTATTAGACAGAAATTATTATGTGTTGCAGTTAGCTTCTCCTTGCTGCACCAAACATCCAATCAAAGCAGCTTGTGGAGGAAAGGATTTATTTTGGCTTACAGACTCAAGGGAAAGCTCCATCCTGGCAGGAAAAAAAATGAAGGCATGAGCAGAGGCTGTACATCACTTTCTGGCCAACACCATATGGACAACACCAACAGAATGTGCTAAATACTGGCAAGGAGAAGCTGGCTATAATACACACAAGCCCACTGCCAACAACATACCTCCAACAAGGTTCCAATTTCCAGACTACCATCAACTGGACACAAAGCATTCAGAACACATAAATTTATGGGGGACACTTGAATCAAACCACCGCATTTCCACCTATGGCCCCCACAAACTGATAAACATGCATGATATAAAATACAATGCACCCAGTTAAATTTTTGAAATTCCCCATAGTTTTTATCAGTTTCAATGCTGTTCAAACATACTCATAGTTCAAAGGTCTTTTAACTGAGCAGTTAATACCAAAAAATAATAACAATAATAATGACACAGAATAAACAGTCACACTCTAAGAGACAGCACTGGACATAATAAAGATTGAATCAATACAAGTTTTAAAACAAGACAAACATCAAAGTCTGACAACTCTAACCAGTGACAAGTCTCCAAGTCCAATAATTCTAACCAATAAAAAGTCTCTGGAGTTCCAATTCTGCCCCTCCAGCCAGGCTATTCACAGACATGGAAAATTCTATCCAGTGCCAGCTGCATTACCTGGAAGCCATCCCATAGTCCTGGCATCTCCACTGGGTCTCAACTGCAACTCACAGTTCATCCTTATGGCAGCACCACTGGGCCTCTATGCAGGTAATCCAACAAGCCTGCTTCACACTGCCCATGGCCATTTCCAAAAAACAAAACCATGTTGCAAATCCAATGACCCTCTTTCCTGCATTTGTTATACTCCATAGTACCAGGTAGGCTACCAAACTGTTAATCCAAGAGGCAACAAAGCCAACTTTGAAGAGTAGCAAACCTCCTTCAGCATTCAGGCCCCTTACTTCAGAGTCTACATTCTGAATTCCTGCTGTCCCAATGCAGATCACCTGGACCAACCTCAATGGTTGTAATCTCTCAAACGATTACAGCTGAACAGTCAGCAGATTCAGCCCAAAGATTTTCTTTCTTTCTGTGCCATATTCATCTGCTGACACCAGCCCATTTCTACACAAAGCAACTCTGCACAAGTTCTCAGGACACAGGCAGACAGAACTAAGCAAGCTTCTCATATAAACTGCCTCCAGACTAGTCCCAACAAACTTCCCTCTCACCCTCATAAGCCAAACCTCACAGTCCACAGTTCTCACTGTCCGACCAGAAGGTATACTTATAGCACTGCAAGGTATCTCTTAGGCCAAGGTTTCAACTTTTCCCACATTCCTCCAGCCAATTAGTTCTAAAAAGCTAAAGCCACAGAAGCAAGTTTCTAGCAGCAACAATCCTACTTATTGATACCAATTTAACTGCTGCAATTAGTTTCTCATTGCTGTCACAAACATCCAACCAGAAGCAGCTTGTGGAAGAAAGGGTTTTGGCTTACAGAATCAAGGGGAATTTCCATCATGCCAGGGAAAATGATGGCATGAATGGAGGCTGGGCATCACCTCCTGGCCAACATCAGGTGTACAACAGCAGCAGGAGAGAATGCCAAACACTGGCAAGGGGAAGCACCCATAATCCCACCCCCAACAACACATCTTCAACAAAGTTCTAATTCCCAGATTGCCATCAGCTGGGGACCAAGCAGTAAGAACACATAAATTTATGGGGGAACACCTGAATTAAACCATCATATTAGGAAAGGATTACCTCAGAGATATAAGAGATATTATATGGTCCAAAGGACAGAAGAATAGGGTATGCTATAAAATTTAAGAAATGGAAACAGATTTTATGTAAATGAAAAAGGAGGAATTATGAGTTGGGTTTTTTTTTGTTTTTTTGTTTGTTTGTTTTGGTTTTTCGAGGTAGAGTCTCACTCTAGCCCAGGCTGGCCTGGGGTTCACTATGTAGTCTCAGGGTGGCCTCAAACTTCTGGTGATCCTGCTACCTCTGCCTCCCAGCTTGAATTATGAGCATTTAATAGTGGAACTACTTGATGAAATTGGTAACTGGTATGAATTGAGAAAAGTTGTTTCAATACTGGGTCTCTAATATCTGTAGAATCTGTCAAGGGTTTGGGCAGGATGAAAAAACATTAATATGGGGCTGGAGAGATGGTTCAGTGGTTAAAGCACTTGCATGCAAAGCCTAAGGACCCAGGTTCAATTCCCCAGTACCCATGTAAAGCCAGATGTACAGGTGGTGCATGCATCTAGAGTTCATTTGCAGTGGCTAGAGGCCCTGGTGCACCCATTCTCTCTATCTGCCTCTCTCTATAATAAAAAAAATTTTTTTTAATTAATCCAAGTCAGGCATGGTGACACACACCTTTAATCCCAGTACTCAGGAGGCAAAGGTCGGAACATCACCATGATTTTGAGGCCACTCTGAGACTATATAATGAATTCTAGAGGGAGACCCTACCTCGAAAAACCAAAATCCCCTCCAAGAAAAGAAATCCAGTATTTTAGGTGTAAAAGATCATAGATTACTTATCATGTTATTGGGACAATAATAATCTGATATGTAATTCATAAATAGATTATATACCTATAATGCTGGTATTATAGTTTAGGGAAGGAAAGAGAAGAAAGAAAAAAAGAAAAAGAAAAAAGATACGAGGAATTGGAGAAATAGCTCAGCAGTTAAGGCACTTGTTGGCAAAGCCTGAGAGCCTGAGTTCAAATTCCCAGTACCCATGTAAAGTCAGATGCACAAAGTGGCCCATGCATTTGGAGTTTGTTTGCAATGGTGAAGAGGCCCTGGCATGCACATTTTCTTTTTCTCTTTCACTCTCACTCACTCCTTCTCTCCTTGCAAATAAATAACCAAAAAGAAAAAGGGAAAAAGAAGAAACCAAATTTTATATATATATATATATATATATATATATATATATATTTTTTTTTTTTTTTAAAGATTCAGGGATTAGAGTTAGCGCAGTGGTTGAGCACTTGCCTGGCAAGCCCAAGGCCCTGGATTTGACCCCAGCACAAAAAACAAACAAACAAACAAATGAACATTCTAAACTATGGTCAGTGCACATAATACGAAAATCATATAAAAATCCTAATTCCAGAAAATACTAAAAAAGAAAGTAGAATTATGAGTAAGAGAAGCTTCTAGGGGAAAAATGAAACTAAAATGAAAGTTAAAATGTTACACATGTGCTCATCCATAAAATAAAATGAATCTTAATATGTGTAGTCTTCAGAAAATTATTTGCCATACTCCAGAACATGTTGTTCCAAACTTCTAAATCAAGACCAACATAAAACAAGCTCACAAGCACACAGGAAAGTAGCCCAAGTACTTACCATGTTGTTAACATTCTTTAGGATGGTAGTGAGGCCACTGATGACCAGGGAGAACTTGTACTTGGAAATGTTGATGAGACACTCCTTGTTGTGCTCAGTGCTGACCTTGGTGTGGGTGCTCTGCTGTCCTGTTTTTATTGGAAGCTGAGGAGGAAATGTTAAAAAGTTTACCCTTCAATATAATTGAGAGTAACTTGTTCGCACTGAAAATTAGTTATTGTATGAGATCTTTATCAACCAGTTACCTATATTTATAATCTTAACCTCCAATTTTCAATAGATAACAGCATTTCACAGCAAATTTTAAGTTACTTGATTTTTAAGTTTTCTTTTTAGAAGCTATAAATCTGTCTATGAAATTAAATCTTTCATCCAATACTACATAAGAGAGAATGATGACTCAAAGAAACAGAGCTATTTCCTTATAGCTAAAAATTATTGAAAGAGAGTATCTGAAATGAGATACACACAATAATCCTTTAGTTTATACACTGAATTCAAACATTAAAAGAACAAGAAATCAAAAGGAAATCTTTAGTCCAACCCTAGACCCATACCAGTGCTTGATATTATGATACATGCCAAAACTTTCCTTAGAGCTCACTGGCCCAATCAGTGAGCTCCAGGCTAATAAAAGATCCTGTCTCCAGAGAGAGGAGAGAGAAGAGAGGAGAGAGGAGAGAGGAGAGAGGAGAGAGGAGAGGAGAGGAGAGGAGAGGAGAGAAGAGAAGAGAGCGCAAGTATATCTGAAGATAATATCTGAGGCTGTTCTCTGTCCTATGCACACTCCTGCACATGCAAATACACCTGCACCACCCACACACATCTATTAATCCACAAGTGCACGCTCATGCACACACAGTGTTATAACCATATTTACTGTTAATGTAAGACCCTGACAACACTGTGAATAGATAACTCTGGTGTGGTTTCTCTGTGAAAACCAACTGGAGGGGGCTAGACAGATGAGTCAGTGATTAAGGTGCTTGCATAATGATCCAGGTTTGATTCCACAGAACCCATGTAAAGCCAAATGCACAAATTGGCATGTGCATGGGGAGTTTGTTTGCAGTGACTAGAGGCTCTGGCATGCCCATTCTTTCCATCCCCCCACCCTTTCTCTGCTTCCAAATAACTAAATATTTTTAAAAGAAAAAAAAAGCAACTGGAGTCCAAATTTCTCAATTTGAAAATGGTGCAAATAAAGGTGGAAAGACATATGCAGTGAACAAAGTTTTTACTAAGTCAGTAAGACATGGTAATTTGACAGGAAAGGAATCCTAAATAGAGGGGGGTTAAGGTATGTTAAAGGACATAGAACAGAAGCTACAGAATTACATAATGGTAAGTGTATAGATTATAGAGAAAAAAACTGAAAGCAATATAGCTTGTGAATCTTCTCAAGTTGTCCCAAAAAACCTTTTTAAAACCCTCACAATAAGAACCACTTGCACTTACAAAATTTAGTGGTGTAAGTATCTATACGAGAAGCAGAGAGCCTGATGAATGTAAGAAGAACTTTCCAAAATGGCAGTACATTCTCAGGAGAAGTACAGTGAGCCAATTTAGAAACACTACTAACACAGAGTGGGGTTTCCACATGATGGTGAACAGACATGTACAAGATGGATGACAGAGGCTTAAGAAAATGCAGGTATTTTTTTTTTTTTTTTTTAGTTCTCTGTAGGTTCTGGAAATTAGGCCTCTGAGTTGTAGCTGGCAAAAATCAACTCCCAGTTTGAAGGGGGTCTATTGGCTCTAAGTACGGTGCTCTTGTCTGTACAGAAGAAGCTTTTGAGCCTGATCAGGCCCCTTTGGTTAAGTGAATGTTGCACTTCCTGGGCTACTGGGGATTTGCTCAGGAAGTTATTCCCTACTCCTATCTCATGTAGGGTTCCTCCTATTTTTTCTTCCAGGGTGTTTAGGGTTGTATGGTTAATATTGAGGTCTCTGATCCATTTGGAGTTGATTTTAGTGCATGGCGAAAGGAATGGATCTATTTTCATGTTTTTATATGTGTTTATCCAATTTGTCCAGCACCATTTGTTGAAAATGCTATCTTTATCCCAGCATACATTGTTGGCACCCTTGTCAAAGACCAAGTAGCTGAAGTTACTTGCATTAAAGGCTGGGTCTTCAATTCTATTCCACTGGTCAGACTCTCTGTTTTTCTGCCAATACCATGCTGTTTTAGTTACTATGGCTTTATAGTATGTTTTAAAGTCAGGTGTGGTGATACCTCCTAAGTAAGTTTTTTTGCTTAGAATAGTTTTATTTATTCGAGGTCTTTGCCCTTCCAAATAAATTTTGAGATTATTTTTTCTATGTCTGTGAAGGAGATTGGGATTTATATTGACATTTCATTGAATCTGTAGATTGCTTTTGGCAGAATTGCCATTTTTACTATATTGATTCTCCCTATCCATAAGCATGGAATGTCTTTCCATCTTATCACATCCTCCTCTATTCATTCACTACTGTGAGCACTTGTAATGTGGCTAATGCACATGAGGAATCAAATGTCTGATTTTATATAAATTTAACTTTCATAAGTAGCTATCAAAACTCCCTGGACAACACAGATTGAAGCTATCCAGCTGAAGAAAATCAGTGCCTTCCAGGATGAAGCCCACACTCACACAGAGATGAAATGTTGAATGAAACTCCAGACTGCCAGCAAGAGGAAAGGAAGCAAATGAAAAAGATTCAGATAAGACTGAAGAGGAAAAAAGGAGGAAGCCAGAGAACTCTAAAAGAATGGAATCACGTGGTTTTTGTTTTTTAAATTTCATGAAAACAGGAGAGTAAGGTCTAGAACCATGAAGCCTCAATGCTATCCTGGTCTATACTTCCCACCTACCAATTCAGGAAAACTAACTGCACAAAAAAAAGAACTGTTGTCAAATCTTTCATAACATTCTGAGCTTGGCTGGGCCAGTGGCTCATGCCCTGTGATCCCAGAACTCCAAGGTGGAGGTAGGTGAATCACCATGAGTTCAAGGCAGCCTGATCTGCAGGGTGAGTTTAGGACAGCTAGGCTACACAGTAAGACCCTGGCTCAAAACAAACAAAAAAAGAAGGTCGTATAAGAATAAAACAATGGCTAGGGATATTGCTCAGTGATAGGGGGCTTGTCTATCATACACAAGGCCCTAGGTTCAATCTCCAGTGTTAACGAGAGGGGGTGGGGGGACTGCAAAAGAGAAGGAAGATGAATAAAGCTAGGCATGGCAACACATGACTATAATCCCAACAGTCCAGCACTTGGGAGAATGAGGCAGAAAGATCACAAGTTCAAGGCCAACCTGAGCTACATAATAAGGCACTGAGAAGGAAAAGATGGAAGGATGGATGGATGGGCAGAAGGAAGGGAGGGAAAGGTAGGGAGGGAGGGTGGGTGGGAGGGAAGGAAGGAAGGAAGGAAGGAAGGAAGGAAGGAAGGAAGGAAGGAAGGAAGGAAGGAAGGAAGGAAGGAAGGAAGGAAGGAAAAAATGGAGTAGAAAACATATGACTAAGAATCAGAATAGAAAGTAAAAGGATACTAAAAGACATGTCTACCAACACAGACAAATCCTGTTTCAAAATGAGCCAAGAGAAATTAGGAAAATGATAAAGGCTAGGGAGATGACTCAGCAGTTAAAGGTGCTTGCTTGTAAAGCCTGCAAGCCTGGATTCAATTCCCCAGTACCTATGTAAAGTTTGTTTGCAGCAGCAAGAGGCACTGGCACACCCTTGTGCAAATAAATAAAAATATCAGAAAAGAAAATAAGGTGGAATGAGAAGAACATGTGTGCACTTAGTAAGATGGATGTGCTGTGAGAACCCATGCCACAGACTTCAGAAAAATGAAGTGTCAACATGAAAAGGACCAAGAAGCAATGAGGTACCAGACATGTGACCAGCCATCATATTAAGACAGGATTCATTCCCTCACTTTAGCTAGCACCATGTAGAAAGCTGCCCAACTGAACCTGCCTTGGATTCCTGACCCACAAAAACTATAAACAAAACAAAATGGTTTTTAGGCTCCAAGACTTTGCAGTATCTTTTTACAGCAATGCATAATATATATATACACAGCAAGGGATAACTAAAGAGAAGATACTAAAAAGATTTAAGCAAGGGACTAGTATAATTTATGTCTCACAAAGAACATTATAACTGCTATCTGCTACAAAATAGTTTAGGCAAGAAAATATAGTAATGGTTTAAATTAAGCAATTGTGATAAAATATACTAAAATTGAGGTTCATTTGTAAAAATGCATTTGTGAAAACAAGAAATTTTTGAAAAAAACAAAGAAAAGACTTGTATTATAAGTACTTAAGTTATTAATAAGCCCTTTTAACGAATCTGTACATTATTAGTATTAGCTAATTATAGCCTCAGATTAGGCATTAGTATGTGTAGCAGTCCAAGACATGAAAAAAGAACAAGAAGCAAAGGGAAAGGGGAGGGGGAAAAGAAGGGGAAGGGGAAGGAAAAGGAAAGGGAAAAGGAAAGGAAAGGGGAAGGGGAAGGGGAAGGGGAAGGGGAAGGGAAGGGACAGAACTCTAATGTTCATAGGAACTGAAGTCAGCATGGGGCTACAGAGTGAGTGAGTTCCAGGTCAGCCTGGGCAAGAGTGAGACCTGGTCAAAAGGTCACTGAATTTGAAAGGTTGTTTTCTTTTACTTTTATGAGTTTCATTTCAACCAAAATGCATTACTTTCATAATTGGGGGGAAAAGTGAATTAAACATTTAATGCTATACTATAGAAATCTTTGGATATGAGGTTGGGAAAATTGCTCAGTGGTTAAAGATGCTTTCTTACAAAACATAGCTGGGTTCAAGTTCTTAACACCTATGTAAAGCTGAATACAAGATGGTGCATGCATCTGTGATCCCCTCCACTTCGAAGTTGTCCTCTGACCTCCAAATGTGGGTCTTGTCACATGCCGCTACACACAGACTAGTAATTTTTAAAAAATACAATGTACATTGTTTTTAAAAATAATTTTTTGGCTATAATGGAAAAATATAAAAGGTCAGGCTGCAGATATGGCTCAGCAGTTAAAGGCACTTGCCTGCAAAGCCTTGATAGCCCAGGTTCAATTCCCCAGTATCCACATAAAGCCAGATGCACAAAGATGGTACATGCATCTGGAGTGAGTTTGCAGTGGCAAAAAGCCCTGGCATACCTTCTCTCTCTCTCTCTCTCTCTCTCTCTCTCTCTCTCTCTCTCTCTCTCTCTCTCTCTCTCTCTCTCTCCCCCCTCCCTCACACATACACTCTTCTCTCTCTTGCAATTAAATATTTGTTTAAAATATATAAAAGGTCTAAGCCGCATGAAGAAAATTAGCTCCTTTTAGTTATCTCTACTAGATTATCTATTTAAGATCCAGTATTCCAATAAGTAAGCAGATTTTACAAAAGACGGAGGAACATGAAGTAAAACCTTCTAAACAATGGATCATTTGTTTCTATTTCCACTCAGAAATTCTTCAAAAGTTCAAAGGCTAAAATTTTTGCCTATGTACCCAGTTTCCAAGAGGCCCTTCAAACTATGATTACGAGTGGGAATTACATTAAAATTCACTCAGTGTACTTATGTACGCTAAAGCAAAAAAGAAAAAGAAAAGAAGCAAAGAAAAATCATACAAGGTGGAAAGCCCCAACATGCTATTCTTCTGATCAGGACATAAACATACATCTAGAAAATGCACCAGCCAGGAGTGATAGCACATGTCTATAATCCCAACACTTGGAAGGATAAGCAGGAGGTTAAAGAGGCCAAGTTCAGACTCCCAATGCCATGGGAGTGCATCTGTGATGTGATCCCCTCCAAAGCTGTGTCCTCCAAACTCCAAATGTGTGCCTTATCACATGCAGCTACACACAAAGAAAAATTTTGCATTTTGTACAACTAAAAAAATGCCCACATTTGGAGGTCAGAGGACAACTTTGAGGTGGAGGAGATCACAAATACATGCACCATTTTGTATTCAAAGTGTGTTACTGCAGACCCAGCCTATGCGGGTGCTGAAGATCAGCTTTGGGCCTGCAGGCTTGAAGAGCAATCACTTTAACCACATGCACACCATAGCATAAGCACACCCACACTTATACACATCACACACACACACACACACACACACACACACACACACACACACACACACACACAAAGATATTAAAAAAAAACACTGTGACCATAAGTTTGATTAACAGTTATATACTTAAAATGAAAATAAAATGTACATTTAAAAACTTTTTCTATCTTCAGGTATGAATGGAAAGGTAAGCCAAATGAGAGCTGCTAAGCCAGGAGTAAATGATACAGAATATGGCTGACAGTATGTGAAGGACCAAAGCTAGGCAAACAGTAGGGTAACAATCTGAAATTTAATACTGAGCTTATAAAACAGGTATTAAAACAATTTTTAAAATGATTTGGCTGGGCATAGTGGCACACATCTTTAATCCCAGCACTTGAGAGAAAGAGGTAGGAGGATTGCTGTGAGTTCTAGGCTACCCACAGTGAACTCCAGGCCAGCCTGAGGTAGAGTGAGACCCTACCTTTTTAAAAAATTTTGTTTACTTATTTGGGGAGGTGCATGTGGAGGTCAGAGGAAAACTTCATGGTGTCTATGCTTCACCTTTGAAACACTGTCTCCTGCCACTATAAACAAACTGCCAGACTGCAAAGGAATTTCAGACTAGTTGACCTGGGAGCTTGGGATTCCCCTAGCTCTGCCTCCAGTTATCTAAGACATGCTGGGAATCACAGATACATGGGCCACTTTGCATGTGACTTTATGTGGGTAATAGGGAATTGAACCCAGGTGGTAGGCTTTATAAGCAAGCACTTTTAATCTGTGAGCCATCTCCCTTGCCCCACAATTAACTCTTTCATAACAATGTGGATAGCCTAAAAACATCTCTTTAGGCAAAGGAATTTGCAGGGAGCCAAAACCAGCTTTGCCAAGAAATTAATCCAACCTCTCACTAAATATCTCTTGCTGTTTAGTTTCTTCCTTTCATGATATTCTGAATTTACAGACTTACCCAAGCTTTTAATACACAAAAGCCTCTGATCCATAAATAAAGAACCCATTTACCTACTTATCCCAACCACTGCTGAAATTCAAGTGCCCAAATGCCCTTTCTAGACTTTCCTGGTATTGCCAGCCATGCAGATGGGATATATTTCTATCAAACATAGACTTCAAGGCTGAAGAGATGAATCAGCAATTAAAGGTGCTTGCTTGCAAAGCCTGAAGGCTCGGGTTCAATTCCCCAGTAAACACATAAAGCCAGACACACAGTAGCTCATGTGTCTGGAGTTCTTTTGCTGTGGCAGGAGGCCCTGGTGCACCCATATTTTCTCTCTCAAATAAATGAATGAATAATTTTTTAAAAACAAAACAGCCGGGCGTGGTGGCACATGCCTTTAATCCCAGCACTTGGGAGGCAGAGGTAGGAGGATTGCCTTGAGTTCAAGGCCACCCTGAGACTACATAGTGAATTCCAGGTCAGCCTGGACTAGAGCGAGACCCTACCTCGAAAAACAAAAAAAAACAAACAAAAAAGAAGAGCAAAATGCCAAACAAATAAGTTCAGAAATGTGGAGAATCAGGGCTGTCTCAGTGGTTAAAGGTGCGTACTTGCAATCCTGCCAGCCTGGGTTCAATTCCCCAGCATCCATGTAAAAGCCAGACACAAAATAGTGCACACATCTGTAATCCCAACACTCCTACAGCAATGGGAGGTGGACCCGGGAGAATCTGGCATCTCAAGCTGCTAGCCTGATGCACAAGCAGCAGCAAAACAGGGGAGAGCCTGTCTCAAGCACAGTAACACACACTCCATATGCATACATACATACACATATGCATACATACACATGCATATAATAAAAATGTGGAAAGATCTTAATTGTAACAGAAACAAAGTACAAGTATTAAGGACTAGTTTAACATACTTTTAAGTAAGTGCCTTTTACCACTGAGTCATCCTCCCAGCCTGACATATTTTTTTAATATAATTAATACATTGTAATTAATACATTGGCTGGAAGAAGTTGATTTCAGAAGGTGCAGAATGATTCTGCAAGAATCAGCCATGCCTGCTGTATTCACATTTCTCAGGTTGAACCATGGTTGCTCATTCTAATAGACCTTAGCAAAAGTAAAAATGTGTCTCTTCAAAGATTAGGTTACAAAAGGTAGAGGATTTCATTTTGGACTGGCCTCTCTCAGAACACCTGCAATACAAGATGCCAACAGCCAAGTCATAGTCACTGGGGCCACCACATATGCAGAGTGGCCACATGGCAAGGAGCCAAGTCCTCCTGCCAACAATCAGGTAAGGGAACTTTGAAGCACATCTTCCTCCCCAGGCAAACTTTCCCAAGGCTGTGGCCCCAGCTAAGAGCCTGACTGCAACCTTAGGATGCCCTGCAAGAGAGGCCTATATTCTTGATCCACAGAAACTGTGGGATAATGAATGTCTGGTTTTTTAAGCTGCTGAACTTTGAGGTAATTTGTTTTGTAGCAATAGATAGTAATACACTGAGAGTCTAGGTGCTGGAAGATTAAAGAGCACTACCAATTATAGAACCTCAAGAGACCTGGGCGTGGTGGTGCATACCTGCAATCCCAACACTCAGGAAATAGAAGGCCAGGAGTTTAAGGCCTTCCTTGGCTACATAGCAAGCTTGAGACCAAGCTGGGCTACATGACACCTTATCTCAAAATACAAACAAACAAAAAAAAAAAGCATAATGGTTCATTCCTGTAGTCCCAGCACTCAGATGGTTGAGGCAGGGGGACTGCTGCAAGTTTGGTGTCAGCCTGGGCTACAATGAGTTCCAGGCCAACCTGAGCCATAATGTTGACACCCTCTCTCAAGAAAGGAAGGAAGGGGAAGAAAGGAAAGAGAAAATAAAAAAATGACTTTGTCAAAAATAGATCCTTGTTGGCTACACAAGGTATTTTTATTTCTTTTTTGTAACAAAGTTATTTTTAAGGGTGGTATTTAAATTACAATTAAAAATGCTGTAATTCCATTAAAAGGATAATACTAAAGCTGGAGCAATGGGTTAGATGGTGAAGTACTTGCTGCACAAGTGTGAGGACCTGAATTCAAATCCCTCAAATGCCAGGCAAGGCATGCTAGAACATGCCTGTAATCCCAATACACAGGAGGCTCTGGAGAGGTGCTGGGGAGATGGATATAGGTAACCACTGGGGCAAGCTGACTATTTCATTAGTAAAACTGGTCCGCTCTGGATTCAGTGAAAGGTGGAAAGTGACTTCTGGCTTCCACATTTATGCACACACATGTGCACATGCACTCCTACAGTCATGTGCATACACAGATGCAAGAAAGGACAATACCAACAACCATATAGTAAGAGGGAGAAAGAATATTTCTTCTAAATGTCTAGGTACATAGAAATTCCAAAATAAACATTTCAGATATTAAAAAAAAGACTGAGGGCTAGATAGAAACAGTTCCGTGGTTAAATGCATTTCCTGTGCAAACATGAGAGCCTGAGGGGGCCTGAGACTCCAGAACCCATGTTAAACAGCTGAGTGTGGCCATGTGCATCTGTAACCCTAGTCCTGTAGGGGAGCAGAGACCCAGAAAAAAAGGCGAGCTCCAGGATCCCAGCTCAAACAAGAACAAATGGAAAAGCAACAGAGTGGAACACAACATTCTGCTGAAACCACTACAGGTGCGTTTACCCCAGCACAGGCAAGTGTGTGGGTCACCACAAGGGCACAAACACGTTCATCTCACACACACACATGCACACGTACAAAAAAAAGGCTAGACTAAGTACTTTCTATATGTCAGGAATTATACTGGACATTATGGATAAGACTTAAAAAGTTAAGTTGGATCTCTGTTGCAGAAATACTTTTTAAAAAATAAATTTCAGGACAAGGTAACCAACCAATGGGACCTCATGAAATCAAATCAGTATTATTTTTTCAACATAAACATATACACAACCCTAAAACACTTTGGTGAAACTACAGAGCAACAAAAAAGATCTAAAAAACATCAAGAGAGAAAAAATATCACCTATAAAGTCATGGCAATAATAATGAATTCTCAACAATAACGAGGGTAGAAAATAAGAGAAAATGGTATCTCTAGCAAACTTGAGGTAAAACTGCCTAGAATTCTACTATGGTTTAGGGATAAGGAGGAAAGTAAAATATCTTCGAGACAGGAAAATAAGAGCAATTACTGCAATAGACCATTTTAAAAATAATTCTGAAGAATATGCCTCCAGAAGAAAAATGAACCCAAGGTGAAGACAGCAGAGTCCCCTGATACTTGCTGACTGGTTAGCTAGTTTAGCCAAATCAGTGTACTCTGGCTTCAGTGATAGATCCTATCTCAAAAAGTAGATAGATAGATAGATAGATAGATAGATAGATAGATAGATAGATAGATAGATAGATAGACAGACAGACAGACAGACAGACAGACAGACAGACAGACAGACAGACAGACAGACAGATGAGATTGACTGAGAAAGACACCTAATGCTGATTTCTGGCCTCCACATAGACCAAACATGTACTGACAGGTAAAAATCATACCCAAAACCTAACAACTATACCTTATTTTGGGGAACATATGAAATCTACCTTCTGGTATCTACACCCTGTATAACGGTTATTCTGCATGACCAATGTCATGTGGCAGAAGAGAAGCTACATTACCTTCAAGGGCTGTGGCTTTCTGATTCTTGAAAATCACTCAGTCTGGACAATGCTGGCTGTCATGTGACTAACAGTACTATGGAAAGGCCCATGCAGAAAAGAACTGAGCCCTTTTTGCAAAACAGCCAGCAAAAAAAAAAAAAAGGAAACCTTCTACCTAGCTATGTACATGAATTCACTGGAAATGAATACATTAAAACCAGTCAAGTCTTCAGATGACTGCAGCTCCCGCGGCGCGCGCGCACGCACACACACACACATGATTTTTAAAAAAAAATAAGTAGGTTAAGGAACTGAACAGAGTCAGTTCTCAAAATAAGAAATACGGGGCTGGAGAGATGGCTCAGTGGTGAAGGCACTTGCCTATAAAGCCTAACAACCCAGGTTCAATTCCCCAGTACCCACATAAAGCCAGGTGCACACTGGCACATGCATCTGGAGTTTGTTTACAGCTACTAGAGGGTATGGCATCCACATTCTCTCCCCTCCCTCCCTCTCTCCTTCCTTCCCTTTCTCTGCTTGCAAATTAATATTTTTTTTTAAAACTAAGAAATACACATGGTAAATAAACCCTTTACAAGTGTTCAAGGGCTTGGAGAGATGGCTCAGCAGTTAAAGGTACTTGCTTGTAAAGTCTGCCAGCCCATGTTCAAGTCCCTAGTACCCAAGACAGATATACAAAGTGGTGCATGAGTCTGAAGTTTGTTTTAAGTACCAAGAGACCAGAGCACATCTCTCTCTCTCTCTTTCTCTCTCTCTCTCCCCTTCCCTCTTTCCCCCTCCAAATAAATAATTTTGAAAGTATTCAATATTTGTAGCCATCCAAGAAATGCAAATTAAACCTACTTTGAGATTCTATCTCCCCCCAGTCAGAATGACTAGCATGAAGAAAACAAACCACAATGAATGCTAGTGGGGGAAAACAAATGCTTCTTCACTTAGTGGGAGTATAAATTGGTACAGCCACTATGTTTCTCAAAAAATTAAAAACATCCATTATATGACCCAGTGATGCCACTCCTGGGCATATAACCAAAAAACTATATTCTACCAGAGATACTTTCAGATCCCCTGTTGATTGCTATTTACAAGAGGAAGGAAATAGAATCAGCCTAGATGTCCATCAACCAATAAATGAGTATGTGATTATATATATATGTATGTGTGTATGTATACACATACACACACACACACACACACACACACACACACACACACACACAAAACAGAATTTTACTCAGCTATTTAAAAATTAAATCATGGGACTGGAGAGATGGTTGAGTGGTTACAGTGGTTTGATTCAGGTGTTCCCCTTAAACTTATGTGTTCTGAATGCTTGACTTCTACCTGATGGCAGCTTTGGAATTGAAATCTTGTTGGAGGTGTGTTGTTGGGGGTGGGCTTATGGGTGTTATAGCCAGTTTCCCTTTGTCAGTGTTCGGCATAATCTCCTGTTGTGGCTGTCCACCTTATGTTGGCCAGGAGGTGATGTCCAGCCTCTGCTCATGCCACCATTTTCTCTACCACCATGGAATTTCCCCTCAAGTCTGTAAGCCAAAATAAACCCCTTCCTCCCATCAGCTTGCTTTTGGTTGGGTTCTTTCTGCCAGCAATAAGAAAGCTAACTGCAACAGTGGTTAAAGGTGTTTGCCTGCAAAGCCTGACAGCTTTGGTTCAATTCTGCAGCAATCACATAAAGCCAGATGCCAGATACACAAAGTGGAGCCTGGGTCTGGAGTTTGTCTACAGTGGCAAGGAGGCCTTGGTATGCTCATGCTTTCTTTTTCTCTCTCTCTCTCTTTTCTCCTCTCTCTCTCTCAAATAAACTAATAAAAAATACTGGCTAGAGAGATGGCTCAGTGGTTAAGGCACTTACCTGCAAAGCCTAACGACAAATGTTCAATTTCCCAGTACCCACTTAAGACAGATGCTTGCATCTGGAGTTTGTTTTCAGTATCTAGAAGCCCTGGCACACTCATTCTCATTTATTCTCATCTATTCTTTCTCTCTCTCCTCTCCCTCCCTCTCTCTCTCTCTTTCTCTCTCTCTCTCTCTCTGAGATATTTTAAATAAATAAATATGAAATCATGAATTTTCCACGAAAATTGGCAAATCTGGGTAAAGAGTATATCAGATTTTCTTAAACTATTATGTAAGGTAAAAACACAATTAAAAGTTACCATCTATAAATAAGGACAGGCCTTCATACCTTATTCTTGGATTTCCCAGACCTTAAAAAGCTATGAAATTAATTTCTGTTGTTTATCTTTTTTATTATGTCACTGTAGTCCAAACAAATTAAGATAGAAACTGGTACCAAGAAGTAGGGGTACTACTATAACAAAGACCCAAAATTTTAGAAGCAACTTTGGAAGTGGGTAATGGGTACAGGCTGTACATAAAAATCTTATTGCTGTGAAGAGCCTCAAGGATGATCCTTGTAAAGGCTCAGAAGAAAGAACTGTATAGAAAGCCTCACTTTCTTAAGAGATTATGTAAACGGTTTTGAATAAAATGCTGGTAGACAATATGAGCAGTACAGGTCATTCTGATGAGGCCTCAGAAATAAGAAACATTGGAAGAACAGTAATCCTTGTTATAAAGGGGCAAAGAACTGATGTGAATTGTGTATATGCCCTGATGGTTTGTGGAAGATAAAAATTGTGAGTGATGAAATTAGATACTCGGCTAATAAAAATCACTAAGCAAAAGTAGGAGCAGCATGGCTTCTCTAGACTGCTTATAAGAGAAATCAAGAGGAAAAAAATTACTTGAAGATGGGATTTATAAATTTAAAAAAGGAAGCAAAACTTAAATTTGGAAGGTTCTCAACCTGGCTTCAGAGTAAAAACTATAGTGTATGTTTGGGAAAGCACCACAGGGCATTCCCTCAATGGTAAGAGTAGTATAGATCAATGAAAGTTAGTTGTGACGCTTCAAGACAAGATGACCACAAAGGGATTTCAGGAAATTTACAGGTGTTGATCCTCTTGTCATAGGCTCAGAATGCCAAGGCCTGGGGATGGGACTCATGTCAAAAGAAGGGCTTTTCAAAAGAGGCCTGGAGAGATGGCTAAGCAGTTAAGGTGCTTGCCTAAAAAGCAGAAGGACCTGAGTTTGATTCTCCAGGACCCATGTAAAGCCAGATGCACAAGGTGGCACACGTGTCTAGAGTTCGTTTGCAGTAGCTGGAGGCCCTGGTGTACCCATTCTCATTCTCTCTCTCTCTCTCTCTCTCTCTCTCTCTCTCTCTCTCTCTCTCGCTCGCTCGCTCTCTCTCTCTCTCTGCCTCTTTCTCACACACATTTTCCATCAAATAAATAAATAAATAAGGTTGATAAATATTTTTTAAAAGAAGAAGGGCTTGGGAGTACAGGGAGATGGCTAAGTGGATAAAACATTTGCCACTCAAGAGTTCAGACTGCTAGAACACACATAAATGCCAGGTGGGCATGTGCTCAGGAGGCAGAGACAGGGGATCCCCAGGGCAACCTGGCTAGCTAGACTAACCAAATCAGTGAGCTCTGGATTTGAGTGAAAAGATCCTACCTCAGAAAATAAAGCCAAGAGCGATCAAGGAAAATACACCCAACATCAACCTCTGACCTTCACAGACACATGCACCCACATGTATATGAAAACATACACACACAGTTTGCCTTAGGTGGCCGAGGGATCTCTGTGCTCACCGCCAGAACCACCTTAAACTTTTGCTCCTCCTATATAGTACTTTTCCTCAGTTGCCACAGGTCTGGATCTAGGGGACCACGTGATGTGAGTGACGTGACGCTGGCCACCATCCTGGGGGCACAAGCAGAAAGCTCTGGCAGCATCTGAGTGGTGGTATACCCACAGCCTGGTACACAGAGTGCAAGAAGCTGCAGGTGGGGCTGGCTCCACCTAGATTTAGAAGGATGTCTCTCAGAATCACCAACCCAAGGGGAGTACAGCAGTAAGACAAAACCATACAGACTGATCCCAACTCAGGCAATGCTCAACAGAACCATGAGGGCAGGGCCCAACATAGCGCTCCCACCAGGATGTTGCCTACTAGAGCTTTAGGGACTGCTCCAGTGACCTCAGATTGATATAGCTTTGGTTTTACAACCCCAGCCTAGAGCTTGTGTAGAGCCCCACACAAGCAACACCAACCCATGCCACATGAGCTAAACCCACCAAGCAAGGACATAACACCAAGGATGTCAAGAGCTTTGAAAGCACACACTCCACTGCTGAGTGTCTGGAAGGCGGGACATAGTTAAAAAATAAATAAATGAAAGATTATGCTTGAGCCTTAAACTATGTTCTTTACTTTTTTGGGCTTTGGACTTAACTCATGGCCCATGATGCCTTTCTTCTTTCCCATTTCTCCCTTTCAAATGGGATACTCGATCTTATGCCTGTCCCACCACTGCATTTTGGAAACACATAATTTAATTTTACAACACAGCTGGACAAAAATTTGCCTCAAGATGAACTGAACCTTGAATCTCACTATATCTGATTTAGATGCACTAAAATGAGACTCTAGACTTTAAACTTGATCTGATGATGGCACAAGTCAGACTTTGCTCCTACTGGGATGGAACAAATACATTTTGCATGTAAGAAAAACATGAATTTTAGGGAGTAATGGGCAAAACATTATAATCTGAATGTTTTTGTCACCTCTCCTCCATTCATATGTTGAAAACTAGCCCCCAAAGCGATAGTTTTAGAGATAGTTTTAAGAGATTAGGGTGGCAATTAGGTCACAATGTAGAAATGACATGATCACTGCCTTGAAAAGAGATCTAAGGGTACACACTTACAATCCCAACACTCACAGAGGCAGAAGCAAGAGGATCATGAATTAAATGGCCACCCTGGGCTACATAACAAGTTCAAGGCCAGCCTGAGCTCCACAGCAAGACCCCATCTCAAAAAACCCAATCATGGGGATGTTACTCAGTGGTAGAGGGCTTGCCTAGCATGTGCAAAGTCCTGGGTTCAATCACTAGCACCACAAAAGGGGGGGCAGGGCGTGCCACAAGGGAACATGCTTGCCCTTTTAATCATATGAAGACAGAATCAGAAGGTCCCATTTCTGAGGAATAGGAACTTGACAGACACCATTATCTGGGGGTGTTTTTCTTGGGCTCAGCAACTAGAAGTATGAGAAATAAATTTCTGCTGTTTATTGTATTTCTTTATAGCATATTGTACTTTACAGCAGCCTAAATAGATCCCTACCAAAACAAGCTGCCTCCAGGCCATCAGCTTAGCTAAAATTTCAATTATCTTTACTCATGAAAAATGTTTTCCTAATATGTTTTAAAAGTTAACAACTTTTCAAACCATCTCCTTTTATGTGAAAACTAATTCTATCATTGATGTTAAAAGAAAATGAAAAATAAGGTATTTATAAAAGATTAACAATAAAGGTTAAAGACATTTAACTTGGTTTGTATAAATGTAGTTTGTAACTCTCCCATAAAGTCAAACAGGAATATTAAATTCAATGTTTATGATCTTTATATCACAAGATTCAAAACATTAAGAATGGGGCTAGAAAGATGGCTCAGCAGTTAAAGGCATTCATTTGCAAAGTCTAGTGGCCTGGGTTCGATTCCCCAGTAACTCATGTAAAGCCAGATGTACAAAGTGGTATATATGTCTGGAGTTCATTTTCAGTGGCAGGAGGTCCTGGTGTGCCCAAACTCACTCTCTCTGCCTCTCCCAAATAAATAATATAAATATTGAAAAAAATTAAGAACATAACAAAATATCCTAGTATAGTTCCCAATTTATAAATTTTAATAAATTAAAAATTACAGAAATAAAGTCAGTAAAGATTCTCCTCTAGGCTTTAACTCCTTTAGTTGAGAAAATGGGTTTTATTTTATTTAATTTTTGAGGTAGGGTCTCAACTCTAGCCCAGGCCTCAAAATCATAGGGATCCTTCTACTCTGCCTCCTAGGTATTAGAATTTAAGTTGTGTGCCACCATTCCCAGCAAAAATAGGTTTAAAATAACAAGGACAATGCTAGTTTCAATACGACATTTATAACAAGTACCTGCTAATATCCTAAATTTACAACAGAGTTCAAGCTAGAAGCTGTAGCTATTTGGTCACGTGCTAATGGCCAAGTTACTTATCAGGTTGAATGAAAAAGAATTTCATTCATAAAATGAGAACGATGCAGATTAAAATAAACTTGGAATCATCGTGGAAAGGAGAGCCAACATAAATTTAACTTCCAGGCCTTAGTTGGAAGCCCTTTCAACTTCACCTTGGGATGACTAGTCTATTTTTAACTGGTCTACTTTTAAACATTTCTTCCCCATGCCAAAATGAATCCATTATAGTGAATCAGAAAAAAATTATTAATTCAGAGCTGAGCTTGGTGGTAGATACCTATAATTTCAGCACTGAAGGAACTATGAGGCAAACATATTAACCATTCTTTCTTAATTTACCTGAAACTAACATACAAATTCAATTATAAAGATGTGAACACAATTCAACAATTTAAGAAGAAAAGGAAGGTGAAATTGAGTGTTTGAGCTGATGTAAATATAGTAAAGCAAAACAAAACAATGTGCTGCCTATTTCTGCATATAAAGAAGGGGCTAAGAGACATGGCACAGTGGTAGAAGGCTTGCCTAGCATAAGCAAGGTTTGGGTTCAATCTCTAGCACCCCAACAAAAAGAAGAGAAAAAAAGGAAAAGAACAAAGAGGGGGAGAAGAAGAAAAGAGCACACAGGAAATACCCAATTTCAAAAGATCACAATCCCTTATAGGTAACTCAAAAACAATTTTTCCACTAAACAAGAAAGTTGCCATGTACAACTTTTCCTTAACCTCAACGAACTTACTCATTTCAGTTTCTTCCTATCCATCCAACTGAAGCTTCCAATTTCATTTCCTATGATGTCTCACATTCAGCACCACCCTAAATTTTTACTGTCAGTTCCCTGGTTCAAAATTTCATTCCTATTACAATTTCTTACTCTTCTTGCTTTAATATTGCCCCTTGGAATTCAACTAAGCAGCAAGGAAAAATGACAATGAAATTTCAAGAAAAGTGGACAGACTTGGAACAGATCATTCTTATCAAACTCACACAAGAACA
>PVHP010026118.1:0-14779 GCA_004024765.1 Zapus hudsonius
TTTCATTCCCAGCTGGATGGCGCTAGAAGCAGCCTTGGTCAATTTCCAGGCAGAAGCCAGGTGCCCCATCTGTCTGGAGGGACTGACAGACCCTGTCACCATTGAATGCGGACACAACTTCTGTCGCTCCTGCATCCAACAGTCCTGGGCAGATCTGCAAGACAGGCTTCCCTGTCCTGTGTGTCGCTACCTCTCCAAAGAGCCCAACTTCTGCAGCAATGCCCAGCTGACGAGGATCGCAGAAGTCAGCAAGCAGCTCCGCTTCAGCAGGAAGAAGAGGTCCAGGCGGGACAAGAGGCCCTGGTGTGAGAAGCATGAGCAGCTCATGACCGACTTCTGCGAGGATGACCTGGAGATGCTGTGTCCCCAGTGCGCCGAGTCCCCTGAGCACCAGGGCCATCGCCTTACGCCCATCCCCGAGGCTGCGGAGCATCACCGGCACAAGCTGCGGAGTTTCGCGGAGTCCCTGAAGAGGCAGCTGGAAGAGGCTCAGGAGTTACTAAGGGAACAAAGCAAGAAGCCCTTGGCCCTGAGGGAGCAAATGGAAAAGCGGAGACAGAACCTCTGCGTTGAATTTGAACTTCTCAACCGATTTTTAGCCCTCGAGAAGCAGACGGCCATGTCCAGATTGGAAGAGGAGGAGGGAGACCTTCAAGAGAGGCTCAGCAGAAACATAGTGGCCTTTTCCAACTATGGCTCCACACTCAAGAGTCTGCTGGGCACGATGGCGCAGCGCCGGCAGAGCTCCGACGTGGAGTTGTTAGCCGAAGTTCGAGATTTCCTCAGAAAGTGTGACAGCAAGACTAGCCCGTCCGTTTTCTCCCATCACCTCCAGCCCTACACGAGCGCTTTTCCTCCCCAGTGCTCTGCCCTGCGGAAGGCAATCAAGGAATTCAGAGAGGATGTCATCCTAGACCCCGATACCGCCCATCCCAACCTGCTGGTCTCCGAGGATCAAACCAGCGTGAGATTTGCCAAGAGAAAGCGACGAGTGTCTGGCTTCTCCAAAAGGTTCACCGTCAACCCCGTTGTGCTGGGTCTTCCGGAGTTTTCTTCGGGGAGGCATTTCTGGGAGGTCCAGGTGGGAGACCAGTCCGAATGGGCTATTGGCGTCTGCAAGAGCTACCTGTCCAGGAGGGCCAGGCAGTCGTCCAGCCTGCAGGGCTGCTGGCGGCTGGTGCTCCAGGACGACGGCTACAAGGCCCCAGGCGCCGACCCGGCCCCTCTGCTGCTGGAGGTCAAGGCCAGGCGCATCGGCATCTTGCTGGACTGGGAGCTGGGGCAGCTCTCCTTCTACGACATGACCGAGAAAGCTCACATCTGCACGTGGAGGGCCAGCTTTCCTGAATGTGTTCAGCCTTATTTCTATGTAGGGCCTCATTCCAAACCTCTCCGAGTCTGTCAAGCAGTGGAAATGCACTGAGGGAGAGAAAGCCCGGCAGATGGGCAAACCTGTTTTAACTGGTCTTGTCAGTTTTCCTTTCTTTCTCAGTGGGTGCATGCCTTTAATCCCAGCAGAGGTAGGACTGCCTCGTCCTTTGTTTCTCCCTCCCTCCTTTTTGTTGTTGTTGTTTTGTTTTTCTAGGGAGAGAGCTCAGAACCTCACTACTATTCAAGGTAGGGTCTCTCTCTAGCCCGGGCTAACCTGGAATCCTTAGTGATACGTAGTTTTAGGCTGGTCTCAAGCTCATGGTGATTCTCCTGCCTCTGCCTCGAGGGCTGGTGTTGAAGCTCCTTTTTCCCTCTTCTCTGTTCCCACACCCTTTCTCTTCCCTGCCCTTTCCTGACAGGATCTCATGAAGTCCAGGCTAGCTTCGCAATCCTGTGCCACACAGGTGAGGGACACCACGCCCAGCCTTTGCAGTTTTGATTCTAGATAGTTGAGTCCCCCTGTCATCTGAGAAAAGTCTTAAATTTGAAAGGACTGCAGACTCTAAGCATGTACTTATGTGCAATCATGGTCAGTGTTAGCTTTTCTTGTGGGTTTTCTCCCCAGTACTAGGAACTGAACTCATCGCCTTGTCCAGGTTATAAAGTGCATTACCACTAACCCCGGGCATGGAGGCAGGAGGATTGCTGTGGTTCCAGGCCAGCCTGGGACTACAGTCAGTCCAAGGAAGGCTGAGCTAGAGGGAGACCCCACCTCGAAACAAACAAGACAGCCTTCGAAGCGGCTGGGATCACAGGCATAGGCCATGTTGTCATGGTTCTTACTAGAGGGGGAAGGGAGGGTTACTGAACAGGTGTTAATATTGGGGGAAGGAAAGGTTGAGTGGGTGTATAATAAAGGGGGAAGGAAATCACTAGGCAAAGGGAAAGTCGAGTGGATACTAAGTTCAGTTAGAAGCACTGCTGTTCTATCCTCACAATACTGGTGTGGGCACAGCCAGAGGAAACCGTGGGGGGGGGTGTTTTCACCATAAATGCGGCATGTCTGCGAGTGTGTTTAACCTGATCAGCACTGTAGATTATATGCGTGTGTTGAAATATCACAGGGCCACGATAATGTACAATTTCAATGTTTTGGTTAAATTTTAATAAACGTTCTTTTTCGAGAACTGGCTGCTCAGTGTTTATTTACAGTGTAACCACCTTTGCTTTCTCATAGTCTTCCTGTTGACTATTAAAAATTTTCCAAATATAATATAGCCATTTCTTAGCTGGGTGTGGTGGCTTATACTTGAAATCCTAATTTTAATTTATTTGCAAGCAGAGAGAGAGACCGGGCCTAGCAGGGCCTCTAGACACTGCAAACAGACTCCAGATGCATGTGCCACTTTGTGCGTCTGGCTCTACGTGGGTGCGGGGAATCGAAACCCGGTTGTAAGGCCTTGTAGGCAAGCACCTTACCTGCTGTAACTCATCTTCTCACTGGGGAGGCAGGGCAGGAGCGTTCCTGCAAGTGATACAGTGACACCCCATCTTAAAACCTCCAAACAAAAAAGCCCCACCCAGACATATAACCATATATCCAGGTGATAGTACTCTTTGTTAAAGAGAAGGTGTGCTGCAAACCCCAGAAACATGAGCCACTTTGTACTTCTGGCTTTACAAGAATATGGGGAATCATTGAGATTTGCAAGCAAGTTCTTTTAACTGCTGAGCCTTCTATCCAGCCCTCTTTTTTTATTTTTTGAGTTAAAAAGGTCTTACTATGCAGTCTTGGCTAGCCTGGAATTTCAACCTGGCTGTGAACTTGGGGTGCCTACCATGTGCTGGAATTGCAGGCATGTGTCTCTGGGCCTCCCTTTTGTGTGTGTCTTGGAAGTGGAATTTTTTTTTTTTTTTTTTTGAGGTAGGGTCTTGCTCTAGCCCAGGCTGGCCTTGAACTCGCAGCAATCCTTTTACCTCTGCCTCCTGAGTACTGGGATTAAGGTGTGTGCCACACCAGGCTTTTCCTTGTTTTTTAAATTTTGATTTATTTGGCCACTCTATGCACCTGGCTTTACATGGGTACTGACTGGGGAATTAACCTTGGCCATCAGTCCTTTCAAGCAAGGGCCTAACCGCTGAGCCATCCCTCCAGCCCCTCTTGTTGCTTTTATTTGGCCCAAGACGCCAGCCCGTGGATAGTGCCTCTTGCATTCAGCCTGGGTCTTCTCTACCTCAGTCAGTGCTAAGATTGTATGTGTGCGCCACCAAGCAAGCCCAGCTCCCCATGAACTTAAAAACTCCTTGAGGTGTAAACAAAGTAGACCTGAAGCATAGGATTAGATTTTTTTAAAAAAAAATTTACTTATTTGAGAGAGACAGAATGGCGAATTGAACTCAGGTCCTTCTGCTTTATAGGCAAGTGCCTTAACCACTGAGCGATATCTCCAGCCCAGTTAGATGTTTAGACAGCAGTGTCTCAGGTAGGCCAGGCTGGCTTCAAACTTGGGGATGATCCTGAACTCCTGATCCTCCTGCCTCTACCTCTCTAGTGCTGAGGTTGTAGATGTGCATCAGCATGCCTGAGAAGGCTGTTTTGACTTTTGTAAGGTAGGGTTTCACTAGCCCTTGCTGACCTGGAAGTCACGTTTTTGGACCCCAGGATGGTCTCAACTCACAGTGACTCCTACCTCAGCCCCCTGAGTGCTGGCATCAAAGGCATACGTCACCATGCTGCAGGTTGATAACTTGATTTTATATTGCTAGGGGTGGATTGTTTTCTGAGACAGGGTCCCATGTAGCCCAGGCTGGCTCAGGGCATATTCAAGATTGGACTGAAACTTGATCTTCCTATCTCCACCTCCTAAATGCCTGATTACAGGTACACATCAACATGCCCAGCTTTACACCTTAGTTTTGGTTTTTGAAGAAGGGCCTCGCTCTAGCCCAGGCTGACCTGGAATTCACTATGTAGTCTCAGGGTGGCCTCCAACTCACAGTGATCCTCCTATCTCCCAAGTGCTGGGTGTCCCATCCATACCCAGCTTTACACCTTAGTTTTAAGGATGGTTGGTTAGAGCAGGGCAGGACTCATGGGAGTTGATCATTCCAGGCAAAGAGAAAGCAAGTGTAAAGGTCCTGAGGTGAACAAGGGTCTTGCAATTCAAGAAACTGAAGCAGTGTGTTTGATGGAGGGACAGCCAGAGGAGCTGAGGTGGGAGGTGGAAATTTTCCAAAGCCCTCGCTCAGTGACATAATCTAATGTCCTTTAGAAAGCTCAGCAGTTAAAGGTACTTCCTTGCAAGCCTGCAGGCTCAGGTTCATTTCCCAAATACCCACTAAAAGCCAAGAGGTACGAAGTGACACATGTATCTGGAGTTCATTAGTAGTGGCAAGAGTCCCTGGGACACCCTCTCTCTTTTCCCCATCTCCCTCTCCAATAAATTTAAAATATGCATACAGGGCTAGCAGTTAAGGTGTTTGCCTGCAAAGCAGAAGGACCCAAGTAAAGCCAGATGCACAGGTGGCGCATGTGTCTGGAGTTTGTTTGCAGTGGCTACAGGCCCTAACACACCAATTTCTCTGTCAGCCTCTTTCTCACATACATTCTCTCTCTAATAAATATTAAAAAAATAAAGTAAAATATAATGTGCATACAAACCAGACATGATCGATCCTAGTACTTGGGAGGCAGAGGCAGGAGGATTGCTGTAAGCCCAAGGCTAGCCTAGTCTACCTAAGGAGTTCCAGGCTAGCTAGAGCTACGTAGTGTGATCCTGTCTCAAAAAAGCAAGTTCAGCAATAGGAAACCTGTGGTTTAAAAAGTTGTCTAAATTTAGGGTTGAAGAGATTGCTCAATGGTTAAGGTGCTCACCTGCAAAACCCAAGGACCTGAGTTTGATTCCCCAATAAAGCCAAATAAATGCACAAAGTGGTGCATGTATCTGGAGTTCCTTTACAATAGCTAGAGGCCCATTCTTTTTTCTCTGCTTGCAAATAAAAATATTTTTTAAATAATAAAACAGCCAGGTGTGGTAGCACACAACTTTAATCCCAGCTTTCAGGAGGCAGAGGTAGGAGGATGGATCACTGTAAGTCCACGGCCACCCTGAAACTAGAGAGAATTACAGGCCAGCCTGGGCTAGAGCGAGACCCTACCTGGAGGGGGGACGATGGAGAAAGCATCCAGTGTACTCTGTACACCCAGCTTTCAGTTAAATTCATTTTAATGAAAATGAATGCACACAAAGACATGTTTGGTTACCCTACTAGGAGGGGGCTACTGCGGATATTTTAGTATCCAGGATGCAGCTAAACCCTACAAGGCACACAACCGCCCCCACAAATAAGGATTGTCTGCGCCACATGTCCATAGGCTGAGGCAGAGGAAAAAGTATTGTGCTAACTTGATTCAAACCCCCAGGAGAAGAGACTGGAGCCTACGGTGTCTCTTACAGGACATCACATCCCATGTAGCTTTAGGGACTCATTTCTATGGGCAGCATCCTGAGTCTGGGGGAGGAAGAACCTGTGCTTCACTATCTGAAGAGATGTGAACAGACTGGGCCTTACTCCCAACAATACAGACAGCTGTCATACACAAATGTTCAGGTATGTATATACACACACATATGTAGTTAACACCCCTGGATACCTGGAGTTCAAGGTCACTTCACCTAGGGAGCTTGAGGCTGGACTGGGACCCATGAGACCCATCTCCCCACAAACAGGAATAAGAGAATGGTAAGCAAACAATTAGGGTAGGTCAGGAAAACAGCAATCTGAACAGCAGCCTTGCCGACCAGGATCATAGACCGGTGACATCCTCTGCTGGCAGGTGTATGGGGACACAAGCAGGCATACGACTACATCAACAACTAGTGAGTTTTACAAGTCATCATAATGTAGTTATTGCAACACACACATCTACACCTGTGTGTACAAACGCTCAGGTACATGAACCGCTCTCCTGCAGCTAGAGTGGATCTCATCTGACGTAACTTACCCCGCCAGTCCCTGCCTGCCTCACTTCTTCACACTCCCCTTGCTAGTTTGCAGCTTTGATTTTATTTAGTTCTAGGAATTTTTTTTTAATATTTTATTTATTTATTTGAGAGAGAGAAAGAGAGGCAGACAGAGACAGAGAGAATGGGCACGGCAGGGCCTCCAGCCACTGCAAATGAACTCCAGACACATGGGCCTTCTTGTGTATCTGGCTTTACATGGGCTCTCGGGAATCGAACTCGGGTCCTTCTGCATTGCAGGCAAACGCCTCAACCGCTAAGCCATCTCTTCATCCCAATTCTAGGAATTTTTAAAAAATATTTTATTTATTCATTTTCAAGCAGAGAGAGAGAGAGAGAGAGAGAGAGAGAGAGAGAGAGAGAGAGAGAGACACCAGGGCCACCACCTGTAGGTCTGGCTTATGTGGGTCCTGGGGAATTGAACCCGGGGCCTTAGGCACTGGAGGCAAGTGCCTTAACCGCTGAACCATCTCCAGCCCTAGTTCTAGGAATTGAATCTAAGGTTTCATGCACAGTAGGCAAGCACCATTTCCAGCCTTTATTATATTATCTCTTCAAATTTTTTTTCTTTTCTCAGTCTAGCCCAGGCTGACCTGGAATTAATTCACTCTAGTCCCAGGCTGGCCTTGAACTCACAGGGTTCCTCCTACCTCTACCTCCTGAGTGCTGAGATTAAAGGTGTGCACTATCACACTTGAGTGTAATTTTTGTGATAGTGTCTCAACTTGTTGCCCAGGCAGACCTCAGACTTGCCATCCTCTTGCCTCAGGCTCCCGAGGAACTGGGACTATAGGCCTGAAGCACCAGGCTTGGCTCACTTTGCTTCTTTTAAATTTTTTATTTGTGTGTGTGCATGAGTGCACCAGGGCCTCTGCAAAGCAACACCAGCCTGGCTCTACACGGGTGTCTTGACCTAAATCAGGGCCCATAGGCTTCGCAAGCAAACGCCCTTAAGGCCGAGCCATCCACCCAGCCCTTTGCTTTGCTTCTTTACTCATTCCCGTGGCTGATGGTCCCAAAACCCACCCTCGGGAAGGCTCGCTGACTGGGGCTTCCTTAGCACTTGGGCCTGACTCATTATCACACTATGATGCCTAGACACTCACTCTTCAGAAGGAAGACGCAACACAACCTTTGCTGTCTGGATCTGTACTTGAACAATCCCAGCTGGACAAACAATGCTTTGCACAAAAACCGTTCACTTTTCCATTTTGTTGGGTTTTGTTTTCAAGCAGGGTCTCACTCTTAGTTCAGGCTAACCTGGAACTCCTCCCTCACCTCAGGGTGCTGGGATTAAAGAAGTGTGCCACCACACTCAGTTTGTGCTGTTAGTTGATACTTTTTTTTTTGGTTTCTCAAGGTAGGGTCTCACTCTAGCCCAGGCTCAGTAGTCCCAGGCTGGCCTTGAACTCATGGCGATCCTCCTACCTCTGCCTCCCAAGTGCTGGGATTAAAGGCGTGCACCACCACGCCTGGCTTCATTTATTCTTTAAAATGCTTATTACTAAACTTAAAAAAGTATAAATAAATAAATGAAAAAAAAACTGTAGAGAAAATGGAGAAATACTTCACTTTTATCTCAAGAATTGTGTTTAATATCTGTGTAAAACTCCCATGGAATTCTCATAAAAATGTTTAAGCATAATCCAAGACTAAGAAGTAGCCTTTTTTCAAGGTAGAGTCTCGCTCTAGCCCAGGCTGACCTGGAATTCACTCTGTAGTCTCAGGCTGGGCTCAAACTCACAGATCCTCCTGCCTCTGCTTCCAGTGTGCTGGGATTAAAGGTGTGTGCCACCATGCCCAGCTACCTTTTTTTTTTTTTTTTGATTTAGACAAATGTTTAAACCACAGGAGGATTCCTATTACTAACTTGTATTTTGAGACAGGATCTCACTATGAAGCTCTAGCTAGCCTGGAACTCCTTAGTTAGCCTTGGGCTTACAGCAATCCTGCCTCTGCCTCCCAAATTCTAGGATCACAGGTGTGCGGCTCCACGCCCAGTTAACTAAGCTTACTGGTGGAATGAGAATATAATCAATACATAAATATATGGCGATTTCTTGACAAAAGGGCAAAAACAAAGTGGGGGTTGTAAACGCCTTTGCCATGGTAGATGCTACCAATAACAGCTATGACCAGCTTACTCATACTGGACCCAGGAAATTTCATGTTTTAGTTTTGTGTTTTTCTCACCGCAGTCCAGACTGGCCTCTGAGTGACACTGATCCTCATACCAAATGCTGAGATTAAAGGCTATCATGCCCAGCTTCACATTTTTGTTCTTTTAGTTTTTCAAGTTAGGGTCTCGCTCTAGCCCAGACTGACCTAGAATTCACCATGTAGTCTCAGGCTGGCCTAGAACTCATGGTGATCCCACTTCTGGGATCAAAGGTGTGCACCACCACCCTGGCTTGGAAATTCTTTTTAAAAGCTGTCTGGCTGAGGGGCAGAGAGCTTGCCTATCATGTTTGAGGCCCTGGGTTTGATCCCAGCACTTACAAACAAAAATGCTACACGGAGCCGGGCATGGTGGTGCACGCCTTTAATCCCAGCACTCGGGAGGCAGAGGTAGGAGGATCGCCGTGAGTTCAAGGCCACCCTGAGACTACATAGTGAATTCCAGGTCAGCCTGGGCTAGAGTGAGACCCTACCTCGAAAAAAAAAACTACACGGCCTCATCTGTTATCCAACGCACTCTACAAGCATATGGGAGGCCTCGTGAGGTTCTGCAGGAGAAACACCAGCCACAGAAATAATGGTGTCTCTCGGCAGCCTGAAAGTAGAAAGAACTTCTCTGCTTAAAATCCTGCTAAAAATAGGTTGTCATGCCAGACTTCCTTTATAAATAGCCAAATGCTTGCAGGGTCCTTACACTATACCTCTGATTCTAGAAAAGCCAAACGTACAAAACAGACATTATCAAGTAACCAGGACTTCTAGAATAATCTGCAAGCTTCATCTATGGAGCAGCCTCACAGGTGAGAGCCAAATCCAGGTTTCCAGCAAACACTGTAGACGTCCCTCAGCCAAGGCCTCGATTCCCTGTTCATCGTGGAGGCCTCTCACGTACTTGGCTGTCGTGGCTGCGAGGCCAGGTCTGAGGAGGTGAGGGCCAGCAGCCGCTTACTCAGCAGGGCACTGTGTCTCTTTAGGTATATGATGATGTCTCCCTGCTTTTCTACAACTTCTTCCAGGCTTGAGATCGTCCTGCAAAGATCAAGATGGAAGCAGGTTACACACATTCACCGTGTCCACTAGAGCACACTGCACTCGGCACCTTTTCCGAGATGCTGTGTGGGAGGCAAGTTCATGAATGACCTCAGTGACTTCTGTTCTTTAAGTCAATCTGTTTTGTACATTTCAACTTTAATTTTTTAAAACTGATTAAAATTTTGAATTAATTTATTTGCAAGTAGAGAGATAGGCAGAGAATGAGAATAGACATACCAGGACCTACTTACTGCCCAACTCCACACATGTGCCGCTTTGTGCCTCTGGCTTTACGTGGGAACTGGGAAATCTGTGGGGAGCTGCTTAATATATCTTTTTTTTTTTAAACCTTTTTCTTTTTTATCAATTCAACTTTCTTTTTTTATTTTATTTTATTTATTTTTCAAGCAGAGAAATACAGAGAGAGAGAGAGAGAGAGAGAGAGAGAGAGAGAGAGAGAGAGAGAACACGCACCAGGGCCACCACCTTATGGGTATGGCATATGTGGGTACTGGGGAATTGAACCGGGGGCCTCAGGTACTGGAGGCAAGTGCCTTAACTGCTGAGCCATCTCTCCAGCCCTGTTTAATATATCTTAACCGCCTCCACACCATCTTGAAGGTCTCTGCCATTTTCTATACTAACCAAAGTTAATTTCTACTCCCCTCCTTAGGTTTCTCTTTCCCACCGCTTAGGCCCTCTCTACCTGTACTGCAATAAAGAGAGACTTGATCAGAATTTTGTCTTGTCTCTAATTCTTCTCATCTCTTGTCCCTCCCATTCTCACCCCCTCCCTTAGCATCTTCGTTGACTGACCCGTGGACACTTCAAAAGAACCCCAGATGCATGACGTCTTGGTGCATCTGGCTTTACATGGGTGCTGTGGGGAACCTGGGTCCTTAGGCTTTGCAGGCAAGCAACTTAACCACTTAGCCATCTCTCCAAGCCTCTAAAACTTTTTTATATTGGGGATAAATTGCCCAGGCTAGCCCTTTTGTTTTGTTTTGAGGTAGGGTCTCACTCTAGCCAGACTGACCTATAATTCACTATTTAGTCTCAGGGTGGCCTTGAACTCATGATGATCCTTCTACCTCTGCCTGCGGATACCTGGGATTAAAGGCCTGCATTACCATGCCCAGCTCTAGCCTTTAACTTGGGATCCTCCTGCTTCTGCCTTCTAGATTGCAGGAAAGTAACATATGTGACAGAGATAATTTAAGATTTTCTAATTGTTTATTCTCCACTAAAACCTTCCCTTACCTGAATCCAGTCTCGGAGGTAATCTTGCTGGGATAAGTGTAGATTTTTTCTTCTTCAAGTACATCAGGCTGTGGTTTGGCTTTGTTAAATTTTCTAATTTTCACTAAAATAATAAAACCATTTGTAGTCATATAATCCTGAAAACATTCCAATCTTCATTTATTCAAAGTTATATTAATTGGCTATTCTTTTCAAATAGATATAGACTTGCTTCATAAGGTGAACAGATGTACTAAGAACAGGAAGCAGAGTAGTTGACACTTCTTATACATTTACAATGATGGATGACCTCATTCAGGTCTCCTGACCCCACCATGAAGCACAGCAGAGAGGCTTCTAATGTGAAAGTCATGACTTCAGAGTCCCTGCTACTGACACGGAAGAGAAAAGGGAGAAAGCTGGCTTCTTTCAGGCAGTTAGGGACAGAAGCCCAAAGAGAACAAGACGATGCCATTCTGTCCATCCTGGCAAAACTGAATCTTGGGTCTGATCCTTTCCCTCCAAGATGGCTGCCAGTAACATGCCCAGCAGGAACTTCCTGCTGCTTCTTTAGCTCAGGCTCCCTCAGGTCTCTGCTTCCACACATGAGCCTCACCCTGGTTTCATGTCTGATCCACATGAAGAAGTTTCCCAGAGCCCTCTCTTCCCCCGGCCTCTCCCCTGCTCTGCTCTTCTTTTCCTTCAGCCCTGTGACCTGGCCTGAGCATCCACGTGACTCTTTCTCCTTTTTTGGGGCCTCAAGGACACATCCACACAGAATCAGTAAAACCAAGCATGAGCTAAGGCCATAGGACTTCTTTGACAACCAGAAACCAGCTTTCTTTCAAAGCTTACTGTCACAACATGACAGCTCAGTGCCACCCAGTTAGCGGCTATTTATAAATAGATGTTACTTAACCTGTTAATATGGGTGAGGTGAAATCTAGATTTTTCCAGGGTCAGAAATTTTTCTTTTAAAGTGTCCTTGCATACTAGGTTTTTCATTGGAAGTATCTAAAACCTACTTAATTTTACCATCAAGGGTTTTCAGAGACAGACCGACGTTCAGATAATTCTAAACTCAGAAACTAGGCTCCTAAATAGGTATATCCTGAAGCAAGTCTTGGCTAATGTAGTTTTACATTTACAATTTTGTTACTTATTTATTTTCTTTTTAATTTTAATTATCAAATCCCAGCACTCTGAAGACCAAGGTAGGAGGATCACCATGAGTTCTAGGCCAGCCTGGGCTACAGAGTGAGTTCCAGGTTACTCTGGGCAAAAATGAGTCCCTGCCTCAACAAAAGGCAAAAAACATCAACAAACAAGCTGGGTGTGGTGGTGCACACCTTTAATCCCAGCACTCGGGGAGGCAGAGGTAGGAGGATCACCATGAGTTCAAGGCCAGCCTGAGACTAGAGTGAATTCCAGTTCAGCCTGGGCTAGAGCAAGACCCTACCTCAAAAAACAAACAAACAAAAAAAAGTAGGAAGGTTGCTCTGAGTTCAAGGCCAGCCTGGGACTATAGAGTGTTCCAGGACAGGCTGGGCTAAAGGGAGAAAACAAAACAACAACAATGAGCAAATAAGTAAACAAAAAACCCTATGGATGGCCCAAACTTGAAAAATGACTCACTGGTACCTCTTCCTGTTGGTCTTAACTTAGAGAAGTCTGGGTGTGGTCAGCAACGAAAGCCCTTCTCAGCTAAATAGGAAGGTCCTAAACATGTTCTCAGCTAACTAGGAAAACTTCCCTTTTGCCAAAATAACAGGCCATGCCTCAACTGGGGGGAAAGGAGACAGCCCTGATCCTCACCTGCATAAAGGAGCAGACAGGTCAGGGAACAGATCAGCTCCAGGGCCAGGATTCCCAGAATGAGCTCCAGATACAACCTGCTGGGTTCAGGAAAAGAACGCTGCACGCCCAGAACCAGGAGGAGTACCACATTGCCTGTGGAGAAACAGACACGGCAGGGAATGAGAAATGCTTGTTTGGTCTCCAGCCAATCAATATAAACTTACATGGCTCCTGTACAGAACTGGTTTTTATACAACTTCCTAAAGCCTCTGGAGCTTCTTAAGTGACAGGTAGCACTCTAGCTCAGGCTCATCTGGATACAGCCCCAGGCTGGCGATCCTCCTGCCTCAGAAGCACTAGAATTAAAAGCATGCACCACCACAACTGGCTTGTGGGGTTTGTTTGTTTGTTTGCTTGTTTTTTCCCAGGTAGGGTTTTGCTCTAGTCCAGGCTGACCTGGAATTCACTATGTAGTCTCAGGGTGGCCTTGAACTCAAGGCAATTCTCCTACCTCTGCCTCCCGAGTGCTGGGATTAAAGGCGTGCGCCACCACACCCGGCCCTGTTTGTTTGTTTTTGAGTCAGGGATTCACTCTTGCTCAGCCAGGTTGGCTTTGAAGTCAAAGGCAATCCTTCCACCTCAGCCTCTGGGAGTTGAGGATCCGGCTTCAAAATTGTGTTGTTATTGATAACAAAACCAAAAGGTCGGCTGGAGAAATGGCTCAGCGGTTAAGGCACTTGCCTCCAGTGCCTAAGGCCCCGAGTTCAATTCCCCAGGTCCCACATAAGCCAGACCCACAAGTGGTGGCCCTGATGCGCTCTCTCTCTCTCTCTCTCTCTCTCTCTCTCTCTCTCTCTTTCTCTCTGCTTGAAAATGAATAAATAAAATATTAAAAAAAAAACCAAAAGGTCACAGCTGAGTTTATGCTGATAATGTGGCTCAGGGTGGTGGTCCTAAACCCTGAGGATGAGGCTAGTCACCCGAAAGGCTTTGAGATGAGAAGTTAGAACCAAACTTGAGGATGGCAGAAGCTGGAGTTTAAATTCTATACAAACTTTTCTTTTAGTTTTTCTGTAAGGACGCACTCTAGCCCAGGGTGACCTGGAATTCACTCTGTAGTTCCAGGTTGGCCTCAAACTTACAGTGATTCTCCTAACTCTGCCCCCCAAGAGCTCAGATTAAAGGTGTGTACCACAAAAATAAAATAAAAAATAAAAATAAAATAAAAATAAAGGTGCGTACCACTGCTTTCTGTGTTTTTAAAGCAAGGCCTCACTCTAGCCTAGGCTGGCCTCCAACTCAAAATGATCATTTTGCCTCAGCTTCCTGAGTGCTGAGATTCTAGGGATGCACCACCACCACATTTTATTTTTAAAGATAGGCCCCCCCATTGCTCCCCCCAAAATATTGTTATATGCAGGCTTTGAACTCATTACATAGCAGAGGATGCCTTTCAACTTCTGATCCTCCTGCCTCCACTTAATGAGATTGGGGATAACCAGGGTTGTTAGGTTTTGCAACAAAGAACCATAATTGCTGAGCCATCTCTCCAGCCCCAGTATTTTGTTTTATAAAACAGGGTCAAAGCCGGGCCTGGTGGCGCACGCCTTTAATCCCAGCACTCGGGAGGCAGAAGGAGGATCGCCATGAGTTCAAGGCCACCCTGAGACTACATAGTGAATTCCAGGTCAGCCTGGGCTAGAGCGAGACCCTACCTCGAAAAACAAAAACAAACAAACAAACAAAAAAGACAGGGTCTTGGGCTGGAGAGATGGCTCAGCGGTTAAGGCACTTGCCTCCAGTGCCTAAGGCCCCCGGTTCAATTCCCCAGGACCCACATAAGCCAGACCCACAAGGTGGTGGCCCTGGTTCTCTCTCTTTCTTTCTCTCTCTCTCTGTATCTGTCTGCTTGAAAAATAAAAATAAAAATAATAAAATAAAATAAAAAAAGACAGGGTCTTATTATTTAGCCCAGGCTGGCCTTGAACTTGAGATTCTTCTGCCTCAACCTCTTAAGTGCTAGATGTCACATCTAGTCTAGCCATAACAAAAATTTATCAGATTTAACAGACTTTTGAAACAAGGTCTTGGGTCCCAACTCTGCAGCCTTAATTGGCCTCCATCGGGCAATCCTCTAG
>PVHP010026118.1:14879-25078 GCA_004024765.1 Zapus hudsonius
AGAGAGAGAGACAGAGAGAGCATCAGGGCCACCACCCTGTGGGGCTGGCCTATGCGGGTCCTGGGGAATTGAACCGGAGGCCTTAGGCACTGGAGGCAAGTGCCTTAACCCCTGAGCCCTTAAAATGCTATTTCTGAATTTTAAAAAGTACCGTTCATTCTAGAGTATCCCTTGAGAGACTACTTTGACCATAAGCCACAAGTATTTCAGTAGTGGTCTTTGATCCTACCCTTGTGTTACTGCGACATCTTCTGGTCACACTGTGGCTACACATCCACAGGTGGATGAACCAACATGGTCCTCAATAGAGGCCGGAGAGCTCAGAGCGCCCAAGGTCAAAGTCAAGATCACTATGAAATGGTCTTTGTGTAGAGCATGGCCTGCACTGAGGACTTTACTGAGTAGAAAAACTTGCATATTGCCCTTTCAGATAAATAATACACTAACAAACAGAAAAAAAAGTTAAAATTGAAAATTTATTTTGTGGAGGTTTCTCGAAAATTGAATTTCTAGCCTGTATTAAAAAATATGTAAAGAGCCGGGCGTGGTGGCGCACACCTCTAATCCCAGCACTCGGGAGGCAGGGGTAGGAGGATCGCCGTGAGTTCAAGGCCAACCTGAGACTACAGAGTGAATTCCAGGTCAGCCTGGGCTAGAGCGAGACCCTACCTCGGAAAACCAAAAAATAAAAATAAAATATATATATATATAATGCCAGTAGAGTCAGACTAATAGGCTCCCCTGTCTGATGGAGGCTTACAATACTAAATTCTTATATTAACTTGTATCTTCTTCTGCCTCTGTCTGGCCCTGATTAAAGCCACTGCTTTAAGATTCTTTGGGTAAAAATCCAGAAATTGTCCTCACTGGTTATATTTACCTAATAATTATTGATCTGTATTAGTCCAATCTCTCCTTGCTATGCTTTATTACAACAAAAATAATTATATAAAAATAATTTCTAACTCTACATGTTATGCTTGCCAAAACTGATAACGCCAATTGTTTAGCAATGTCTCTTTGCTTTGAGTTATAGAAGTGAGCCAGATTCTTCTGCCACTAATGAGACGCTCTTAAAATTAAAAACAAAAAAATCCACGCAGAAACCCACACCCCCTAGAGAATTGGGCCCATGTCCATCACTATATCAAATGATGATATAGATTCATCACACCAGAACCAAGAAGACAGCATCCTCAGCCATTCACAATAGCTATCAAGTTACCAGGGACCTGAAGATCCCCTCCAGGTCAAATCTAAGAGGACACCAACCCCTGACAAGGAGACTTCAGACCTGTTCTAGTCACTCCAGGTACATATGACAAAATCCTGAGGAACTCAGTGTGAAATACTAAGAAAAATGCATATCCATCAGTCCTACTGGTGTCTGCTGTTCTGGTTAAAATTATCTACTTAATATAAAATTCAAATAACTTTTGGCCAGGTCTAGGGAGTTGGTTCCCATGGCTGAGTCCTTTACTGGGTCCTATAACCTGTATCCTTCTTCTATTAACTTTTGGTCCATGTATAATTAACTGTTTATCCAGATTCATTGAACAACAACTTAATTCTGTTTTATATCACTAAAAACACTAGTCCCCTAACACTTGGGAGTCAGAGGCAAAACAAGTCTGAGAAAGTCTGGTTTCAAGCGAATCCTTGTCTCAAAACAGCCGGGTGTGGCGCACGCCTTTACTCCCAGCACTTGGGAAGCAGAGGTAAAAGGATTGCCAAAAATTCAAGGCCACCCTGAGACTACACAGTGAATTCCAGGTCAGCCTGGACTAGAGTGAGACCCTACCTCGAAAAACAAAACAAAAACAAAAAAATCAAGGTTATATAGGAAAAGCTTTGCAGCTCAGTAGCAGAAAAAGTCCTTGTCCAGCATGTACGAGGCCTTGGGTCCAACTGCATACGCTGTTCACCAAATAAAGACGAACTCTACATGCTGGGCATGGTGGCACACGCCTTTGTTCTCATCAGAGATATGAGGATGGCTGTGAGTTCAAGGCCAGCTTAAGACTACAGAGTGAGATTCAGGTCAGCCTGGAATAGAGTGAGACCCTATCTTGAAAACAAACAAACAAAACAAAACAGTAACAACAAAGATAGTGGCTACATACTCATCATTTCACAAGAATAAGAGAATACGCTCAATTATAAAAGCTAATTTGTAGGGCTGGTGAGATGGTTTAGCAGTTAAAAGCACTGCTTGCAAAGCCTATTGGCCTAGGTTCAATACCCCAACCAACCATGTAAAGTCAGATAGGCATTTGTGAGACGAAGGCACTTGCTTGCAAAGCATGCTGGCCCAGATTCGATTCCCCAGTATCCATGTAAAGCCAGATACACAAGGTGGCACATGGGTCTGGAGGTTGTCTGCAGCAGCAAGATGCCTTGGTGTGCCCATACTCTTTCTCTCAAATAACAACTTAATTAATTTAACGTTAGCATCCGTGCAGGGCAGCTGAGGCCCAGGGGCTTACCAGTGGAGTGGATCATCAAGGTGAGCCCCTTGAGCTGCCTCGTGGACCGGTAGAGCTGGTGGTAGCCTCGGCTTCTAGCTTTGCTGTGCTGATACTGGACATAGCGTTCAAGCAGCAAGTGCAGAAGCCACAGGACAACTTTCCCAAGGATTATGGCCGTCTGAACTTTCAGTGGTTTGGTGTAGTTTCCTGGACATTTGTCCTCATTTGGATCCGGGTAAGAACAAAGCACACCTGCTAAAAATGCTAAAGTAACAAACACAACCTGGGAGGAAGGAAAGCAGGAGTCATAGTCAGTATGTGGGACCAGGAAACACCAGCGTTCCAGAAAAGACTGATGACTTCTTATAATGACCTTAAATACACTGGATTTCTGGCCATTTTACAGACTTTTTTTTCTTCTGTTCTTCGAGGTAGGGTCTCACTCCCAGGCTGGCCTAGAACTCACAGCGACCCTCCTACCTCTGCCTCTCAAGTGCTGTGATTATAGGCATGAACCACCATGACTGTTTTAAACTTTTAAAATTTTTTTTCAAGCAGAGAAAGATAGAAGAGAGACAGAGAACGGGTGCACCAGGGCCACCATCTGGACTTTGTGCACCTGGCCTCATGTGGGTGCTGGGGAACTGGACTCGGGTGGCTAGTCTTTACAGGCCCTAACTACGGAGCCACCTCTCCAGCTTCGTTTTACAAACCTTTAAAAAATGTTGCAAAAGCTGGCAGAAGCTAGGTGTCATGGCACTTGTTTATAATCCCAGCACTCAGGAAGCTGAGTTAGAAGGACAGAAGGAATTCAAGGCCAGCCTGGGCTACAAATTCCATCTCAAAACTAAAAAAAAAAAAAAAGGGAAAGGAAAAAATGTGACAAATTTGGGTATCATAGTCAGCCACACGCTGCTAGGATGAATCTCCAAACCAGGCACAATTTTGGGGAGGAAAGTATTTATTGAAGTAACAGACCCAGGAGAAATTAAGGAAAAAGGTTGGCCCCCTTTTACAGAAGCAAGCAGAAAGAGAAAAACCCCACCACCAGCACCTCAAACAAGCAAGCACACTCCAAACTGGCAAACAAGAGGAACTCCAGGCTTGAGCTCAGACTGCTTTTTGCATATGTATAGCTAGAATTCCAGACCCACCCCAGAAACACCTTAGGGCTGAACCCTAGGATCTGGCCAAGGTGACATACCTCCTCCAGCCAGGACTGGCTGGAGACAATTAACAATTTAATAAACACAATTATAATAAATTCTATTGGGGGACATTTATTCAAAACTACCACAGTGGGCATGATGTAATCCCAGTACTCAGGAGGCAGAGACCACGAATCACAGGAAAAAACAAGCTGGCTAGCTAGGTAAGTTCTGGGCTCAAGTGACAAGAGTTATCCAGGAAAATACCTGATGCCAACCTCTGGCCTCTACATGCACACACATGTGCACCCACAAACATCTACAGCTATAGAAAAGAAAAAGGAAAGAAAATGAAGCCACTCCAAATCCCACCTGAAATACAACCATTTAAGGTTAAACAGTTTCTACCACCTCTTTTTTGTTATTTTAAAGAGTACACAGGCTGGAAACAGCTGTGGTAGAGCATATGGGATACCCTAGGTTCCATTCGTAGCACCACAAAAAGTGTAAAATATTATCTGAATATTAATAAAATTATGGTTTAAAATTGAGACAGGTCTTATGTAGCCCAGGCTCTCCTCCAACTTGATACGTAGTTAAGGATAACCTCTAGCCATCTCCCTAGTCTCCTGCAACTTATTTCTTCTAATATTACTAAGTCATGGGCATCTGTCCATGACATAGTTGTTTTTGTCAAGGCAGGGTCTCACTGTAGCCCAGGCTGACCTGGAACAATAAAATAAAAAAAATAAAATGAGTAACAATGAAAAAGAAATACTATTTCAGTATTCATTATACTTGCAAAAAAAACCCCTGAAAATTGCCAATGTATGTGTCCATGTATAAGAAAATATATCTGAAAGCATATATCTGAAAGCATGCCATACATCTACCTATATAACATAGGCAAGAATAATCCACACTCGGGCTGGAGAGATGGCTCGGCAATTAAGGCACTTGCCTCCAGTGCCTAAGCCCCCTGGTTCAATTCCCCAGTACCCACAAAAACCAGACCCACCAGGTGGTGGCCCTGGTGTGCTCTCTCTCTGTCTCTCTGCTTGAAAAATGAATAAAATATTTTTTTTTAAAAAGAATAATCCACACTCAGCTGGACATGGTAGCACATCTTTAGTCATAGCACTTGGGAGGCTGGAGTAGCAGGTCAGCCAGGTCAGCCTGGGCTACCGTGAGACCCTGCCTTGAGAAAAACAACTCTGTCATGGAGAGACGCCACAACATAGTAATATTAAAAGAAAAAGTCGAAGGAGACTGGGAAAATGGCTCAGTGGCTAAAGGCACATGCTTGCAATGCGTGTAGGTCCAGGGCTCAATTCCCCAGCTGCTAGCTAGCACAAGCTGGACAAAAAAATGGCACAAGTGTCTGGTGTTCATTTGAAGCAGCAGGAGGCCCTGGAAAACACACCCACACACAAAGATTAATTATTTGAAATGGGAAATACGGGGCAAGGGAGATGGCTCAGTGGCTAAAGGGGCTTGTTTGCAAGCCTGCCGGCCCAGGTTCAACTCCCCAGTACCCATGTAAAGCCAGATGACAAAGTGGTGCATGTGTCTGGAGTTGCAGTGGCAGAGGCCCTGGAGCCACGCCTTCTCTTCCCCATCTCCATTTCTCTCTTCCGCAAATAATTAAAGAAAACACACAGTAGAGCAGTGGCTCTGAGTGGGGCTGATGGATAGGGAGCATCAGTCAACTACTCCTGAGAACCTGCTAGAAATGCAAATTCTTGGGCCACTCTAGCCCCACGGAACCAGGATCTCTTGGGGTACAGAGCAGCAATGTGCACTGTCACAAGCCTTCTAAAAGCGTCTGATACATGGGGGAAGTGTCTTCCACTCCAAGCCCACTTGAGGGGGAAAAAAGAGTAACAGGATTGTCTAGTTAAAAAATAACTGGGTGTGGTGGCGCACACTTTAATCCCAGCACTCAGGAGGCAGAGGTAGGAGGATTGCTGTGAGTTCAGGGCCACCCTGAGACTACATAATGAATTCCAGGTCAGCCTGGGCTAGAGTGAGACTCTACCTCAAAAAAACAAAAATACTACTAATAATACAGGGGATGGGGAGATGGCTCAGAGGGTTAAGGTGCTTGCTTACCCACAAAGCCTAAAGACTGGGATTTGATTCCCCAGTACCCATGTAAAGCCAGATGCACAAAGTGGAGCATCATCTCTCTCTCTCTATTTCCCTCTCTCCTTGAAAAAAATTATATATATATATATATATATATATATATATATGTGTGTGTGTATATATATATATATATATATATATATATATATATATATATATGTATGTATTTTTTTTTTTTTTGGTTTTTCGAGGTAGGGTCTCACTCTAGCCCAGGCTGACCTGGAATTCACTATGTAGTCTCAGGGTGGCCTTGAACTCATGGTGATCCTCCTACCTCTGCCTCCCAAGTGCTGGGATTAAAGGCAGGCGCCACCACGCCCAGCTAATAAAAATATTTTTAATAATAATAAAATGGGGCTAGAGATTGCTCAGTGGGCAAGGCACTTGCCTGCAAAGCCTAACAACCAAAATTTGATTCCCCAGTGCCCATATAAAGCCAGATGCACCAAGTGGCGCATACATCTGGAGTCTATTTGCAGCAGCTGGAGGCCCTGGTGTGACCATTCTCTCTGTCTGTCACTCTTCTATCTCTCTCTATTTGCAAATAAATAAAATATTAATAATACAGGCTGGAGAGATGGCTCAGTGGTAAGGCACTTGCCTGCAAAGCCTAACAACCCTAGTTGAATTCCCCAGTGCCCACGTACAGCCGTATGCACAAGAGGGCACATACATCTGGAGTTTGTTTGCAATGTCTCGTGGCCCTGGCTGGCCCATTAAAAAAATATTAATAATATGAGGAAATCCCTTTGCATGTGTGCTAATCTCGGCATAAATTTAGCAAAAGGCACTAAAGGAGACATGAAGGAAAACTTAAAACAAGCATGGACTAGCAGGTAATGTCTGCACAGTACAAATCTAACTCTCCTAGTGCCGGGATCACATCCATGTGCTACCGTATCTGGTCAAGTTTCCTAAAAGTTGGGGGGGGGGCTCAGAGAGACAAGCCCTGGGTGGCAGAAGGTTTGACAGGCAGCACTGCTGCCAAGAGGTCCTTACGCACTGCAGATCTATCCACAACGGGCTCTGAGATAGATGCATGAGTCCAGAAGCGTGCACAACTGAACAGTCAACAGACAGCCCAGCTGCGCTCTGAAGAGCATCCCTTTCTCACTCACGTGTGCAACCACCAGGAGAATCGCTATGACAACGGTAGGGAGAGGGTGGAATCTGGGTCTGAAGTGAGCTTGAAGAGACTCATGTGGCAGAAGCTGAGCGTCCAGAAGCGGGTCATCGTCAACACTCTGGAGGATGTCCATGGAACCCTGCGGTACAAAAACAACCAAAGAAATCAAGGACAAGCAAACTTGACCTTCTTTATCTTTTTGGTGTTTTGAAGCCCAGGCTGACCTAAAACTCACTCTCATCCAGGCTGGCCTTGAACTCACAGTGATCCTCCTACCTCAGTCTCCTGAGGCTGGAATTAAAGGTGTGCACCCAGAAGCCATAGACTGTTACTAGAAAAACGTCACTGCCAGGGATGGGACACCTTCCACTGAGTTGTTGGCCAGGGAGGTTCCAGAGGTCCCTAAAGCATTACAGGCCATTGCCAAGGTTCTTGGGTGCTCACCAGAACAAGATGGTAAGACCCTATTGCTGAAGACCCCACATGCTTGGGTTGCAGGTGACTGAGAAGTCAAGCTGGAGCTGAACTGGAAACCTCCTTCCTGTTAGCCAGCTGACAGAACACTGGAAAGAACTAGGCCTGCCTGCAGCCCTTTGGAAGCGAGAAGTCATCAAAGGTGGTGAAGAATTGGTCAGCCTGGTCAAGTGTGCCAAATTGTGCAAGGGTGGCATTTCTGTTATGGGGGAACCAACCGCCCTCTAATTGGACTGGAGGCCCACTCCATGGTAGGGAATACATGCCTGGTACTGAAGACCTAGTCAAAAGCCTATGGCTGGGAGGTCATAAGACCTAGGGGAAGCCGGGCATGGTGGCAAACGCCTTTAATCCCAGCACTAGGGAGGCAGAGGTAGGAGGATCACCATGAGTTCAAGGCCACCCTGAGACTACAGAGTGAATTCCAGGTCAGCCTGGGCTAAAGCGAGACCCTACCTGGAAAAACCAAAAATATATATATATATATATAAAGAAAAAGAAAAAGAATTCCATAGTTAATGAAAGTCAAGATTATTTAACTAGCTCAGCACGGTGGTGGGAGTCTGAGACCAGCCTATGCTACCCAGAGCTGGGCACACAAAGCATACACAGTTTCAAAAAAACATTTAGCTGTGGGCACTACTTGCACAAGAATCTAAGTTCTTGTGGGGCTGGAACCTTGCCTTTCTTGATGCACTTTGGTAGTAAGATTATGGCAATATTTCTATTAGTAGATTAACTCAAATTAGCGTTTTAAGGTGTCAACCTGGCATTTCTCAAGGGGCAGGATCTTATGTGCCAAATGGGCACAAATGCAGGTTGTCTCCAAAACTGTCTTAATAAGCTTAAGCAAACAGGTGATTTTTGCAAATTACGCGACCCTTCAGTACGCTTCCCCACCGCCCCTAGGGCATCGGATTTTTGCCGTTTTGTTTAGTTTTGGGGTCCAGCTAAAATGTAGAAATCTTTCCGTTCCTACCCTGCCTACATTTTCCAAAGAGCACACGACAGTGTTTTGGACGCAGGTGCGGCCGGCGGAGCCAAGCTGTCAGGCCAGGCGCGTCACGTGACGCCCCGAGTCCCGAAACCCACGCCGCGCGCCGCACGTGGGCCCCTTCCCGCCGCGGCCTTCCCCGGCCCGCGCGCCCAGAACAGGAAGAGCGAGATTCCGGGGCCACCGCCCGCCCGCCGGCCCCCGGCACTCACGTCCTCCATCCTGCGGTCCGCCGCCATTTCCGGTCGCGGAGGCCGAAGCCCCCGCCACCCTGACCTGGTCACCTGCGCCGGGGCACCGCGGGGCCGGGAGAGTCCTGCGCCCCTGCCCCGCCCGAGCCCGCCCCGGACACACCCACTTCCGCGTCAGTCCGCCCCGCCCCTAGACGCTGATTGGCCTAGGTGGGGAGGGGCGTGGCCAGACGGGAGAGCCCCGCCTTTGCTCAAAGCCAGCTACCTGACTGGATTGGTGTGGCCTTCAAGGATGCCTTCCTAGTGCACGCCACACACTGTTTTAAACAGCTTTTTCTGTCTTGAGTCGGTTTTATTTTATTTTATTTATTTATTCATTTTCAAGCAGAGAGATACAGAGAGAGAGAGAGAGAGAGAGAGAACACACCAGGGCCACCACCTTGTGGGTGTGGCTTATGTGGGTCCTGGGGAATTGAACTGGGGGCCTTAGGCACTGGAGGCAAGTGCCTATCTCCCCAGCCCTTGAGTTGGTTTTTAAAATTTTATTTATGAAGCCAGGCGTGGTGGCGCACACCTTTAATCCCAGCACTCGGGAGGCAGAGGTAGGAGGATCGCCATGAGTTCAAGGCCATCCTGATACCACAGAGTGAATTCCAGGTCAGCCTGGGCTAGAGTGAGACCCTACCTCGAAAAACCAGTATATATATATTTCAACTTACAAGCAGAGAGAGAGAGGACTGGGCACACCAGGACCTCCTGCCACTGCAAACAAACTCCAGACACATGCACCACTTTGTGTATAGCTTTATATGAATACTGGGGAATCGAACCCAGGCCATCAGGCTTTGCAAGCAAGCACCTTTAACCTCTGAGTCATCTCTCCAGCCGCCCCTCCCAGTCCCAATTTTTAAATTATATACATTGGATTTAACTAGGGAGCTGAGCACAGGAGGGTAGCCACGTCATTTCAGGGCAGGCTGGACTACATAGTGTAGGGTGAGCTACAGGAGACCCTGAATCTTGCCAAATAAACAATGTTTGTCTCATTTAACCTATACTAGTCTCACTCTCCCATGGAGATTCTGTCTGTATTTTTCAGAAGTCAGTGAGAGCCGTGGACAACCCAATTCCACCAAGAAGACATGGAATGATGGCTGACATCCTGGCAAGAGATGAACCACCCCTGGCCTATCATAAAGGACCCAAATGAAACCTATGAGAAAGTGGTGAGATAAACAAGAGACCTATCACCACGGCAAGTCAGATAACCCAGGAAAGGTCAATGAAGACAGACACCAATGATCCAACACAACCCAAAGCAGAAGTCCAGAGACACTTAAGATCCCAACAATAAAGCAGACTTAAAACTCACCCACCATGACTCGAGGAACTGAGCGGAAGAGGGGGAGGAAAGAATGTAAGAGCCATGGTGGGGGAGAATATCCAGAGACATCGCCCCCCTCAGCAACAACACACAAAGGGGAAAAAGAACTGGCTACCTCTGTGCAATTCATGACCCCCTACCCCAAGGACAGATGCAGTATGCGTACTGAGAAGGACCCCCAGTGGGTTGGGGACAGGGAGGAGGGAAATGGGGGTACTGTTACAAGATCAAGATATTGTCTAATCGGGCTGGAGAGATGGCTCAGC
>PVHP010026119.1:0-24905 GCA_004024765.1 Zapus hudsonius
ATATATATATATATATATATATATATATATATATATATATATATATATATATATATATATATGTATATGATTTAAAGCAATTTCTACTTTAGGACAAAATTTTAGCATGCATCACATAAATTAAAACAGTCTATGTAGAATGATAGAAGATTAGCATGGGCCCTGCTCAAAGACAACATAAAATTTATTAAATGCTCCATTGTTAAAATAAAATATTGAGTAGCAATAGAATTTGGGTTATATATATCTATAATTATAAGCTAAATTAAATTTTATATATTAGAGAAGTGCTTGATAGTGTTATTGGATTGTCAGACAGTAACACTAATGAACCTTTTGATAAAAGAAAAAATAGGTGAATATGAGCAAAGTAGATTATAGACATGTATGAAATTCTGATGTTTAAACCCATTATTTTAGATCCACACACAAATTAGATAGACATATTCTTAACTAAGAAAAAGAGCAAATGTGTAGAAAGTTGAAGAGATGATGATCATATAGAAATCTATATTGACCTCTAAACCCTAAACAAAGTGATCAATACTCCTAAGCAACACAATGCAGTAATTGTCAAGGAAAATCATAAGGCTCTTATAACCATTCAGTGTGCCTGAATGTGGCTAAGCTTGCTTATTAGATCCAATTGATGATTTAAATCTCGCTATTTTATGTCTTCATAGCAAGCAGTATTTTTGCATCCTCACATTTCTAGGCATTTCAGCTTTTGTTGACATACATGGAATCTCAAAATAGAATGTGATAGCAATCTTCTGTGAATAGTCAAGCATGTAATTTTGTAGAATGCTTAGTGTAGCATCCTGATGCTGAGAGGGTTTAAGGTTGTATCAGAATGAATGAGAATTTGGCTCAGTCTTTAAAACACACACACCCACACCCCCCCACACACACACACAGCCTCCTACCTTGAAGACAAACATCTCACGCCGAAGAATAGCTAGAGTGTTAAAGTTCCCATCACAGATGTTGGGTTTGGCTCCAGGATAGGAAGGTCTGCCCGTGGGAGGCCGGGGAGGCTTGGGACGGTCATTTTTCCGAGGGTCAGCCGGGGGAATGGAGCGGTGTGGGGGCACTGTTGGTAGAGGTCTTGTAGGTGGAGGGATCTTGTCAGGTGGACCTTTTGAAAACATGAGGACAATGCTTGGCTCACTTACAACTGGAATAGTGCTGGAAAATATGCTACAGAGAACAACCACTTATCAGCAAAGAGACAGACTCAGCAAGGTAAGAGGTTTATCAGAATGTCTACTTTCTAAAACACAAACCATGCCCACCCCACTATGACCAAGTGAACCTGTCATTTCTGTACCATGCTGAATCCTAGATATGAGCTACTAGGGCTTCTTACTTAATTATTAATGATTTTTTTCATAGTTCCATTTCAGTCCTTACTGAAAAGTTGCTCTCAAAACATTTTTGGAGGTAGATGAGTAGCAGTAGTAGATCATGAAAATGATTCCTGAGTCATATATGTATGCCCCACCCATGTGAACCCATGATTTTGACACATAATGATTTTAGGCAAATATTTTTGAAAGATACATGTTAACTAACCAAAGGTTATTTTACCATATTTCTCCAGCTATATTTTATACTTGTTTACTGAATTTACTATTTCCTACTAATTGAATATCTTGACAAATTGCTGAATAGATGTTTCGTTTAAATATTGAGTCTAAAGTACCTATTGATTAAAATGCCACTGGTAAAATATTAATGTGAATTATTTTTCAAAGGAAGCTTCTAAATCAAGCCATAGTTTGCACATGTAATGTGGTACTAATGGTAACCATCATTCCTCGGGGGAGGGGTATATATTTTTTTTCCTTTTAAAGAAACACAGAGATGTTCACATTTAATATTTAGCTATGGGAAGGCTATTCCCCTGCAGACCTTTAGTCTAGACTACTAATTTAAGAGGTCATGAGAAAAGGGCTTCTTCCAGTTAAATATTTATGAGGAATTTCTGATGACACATACTTAGCCATAGGATATCTCAAGTCAACATCTGAGGTATTTAACCGTGTATCTGAGAAATGTCGGTTTTATTTCACCCTCAATAAAATAGAGTACACCAATAAAGTCCATCTTTTTCCCAGTTTATTTTAACCCTGAGAGAATGCTTATGACTAAGACATAAAAAGTGAAAAACCAATGAATGTGAAATAAAATTAGTGAACTTAAATTGTACTGTTTAAAATTGCAAATAACATTTTTGGACACTGGACATTAGCATAAATATAGAAAAATTTGCTTTTGGTCTATAAATAGGAAAAGATACTTCCTTAATTTAGTCAAGTGTGCTTGTTAAGTAAATTACAGATGTCAAGTTGTTAAAAATTATGTGTGAAATAAATGTCTTTACAAAGGTCAATGATTGTATTAAGGGAGTGAGGATTATAGAAAACACGCATGATAGTCCTCCCCTCTTTTTAATTTTCATTTCCTGACTGAATCCCATAAATAAAAGTGATATAGCCATACTAAAATTTTATTTTGTGCTTTATGTTAGAAAGTAGTATTTAATTTACTTTCACTTACATGTTGGTTAACTTTAGCTATAATTCAGTAGTTACCATGCCTTTGAGGTCAATATGCCATATATATATATATAGATAGATAGATAGATAGATAGATAGATAGATAGATAGATATAGATATATATTTCAAAAATGGGTCGTCTTAGAACTAATATTGGATCTCAGAAATATAAAGCCAATTTGTCAGTATGTTTCAGTATCTTATGAACATTTTGTAGTTTTCCATTGTTTATATGGGGTGATGCATTTAATTATGCTATAATTTTGTCTAATTTTTAAAAGCTAAAATATATTATAACTTTTGAATGCTTATAATTTCAACCAAGTTCAATAAGAAAAAATACAAATTATCAGAAAATATTAATCACTGGTGAAATTTGGGATTGTTGCCAATATAACTTGATTAATAGAAGAATTCTGTCAGTATGCCAAAAAGCTTTTCTTTCAGATTTTCTCTCTCTTGTGTACTTAGGACATCTATCCCAAAGAAGAAAACACAATATGATGTTCAGACTTCACTGTAGGAATAGACAAATAAAAATAGTGGAAACCCACCATATATCTTCTGGATGCCTTGCAAATCATCGTTAGGAAGCTTGAAGTTGTCTGTTTCCATGTACTGATAAAAAGGAGCCATGATGGCTGTGGGGTCATTTGAATGCTCCAGGCCGAGAGCATGCCCCAGTTCATGAACTGCTACAAGAAATAAGTCATTTCCTGCGTAAATGAGAAGAAAAGTAAAAATTACTACAAGTGATTCCAAAAATTCTAATCCTACCTCTGTAAGCACCAATTCTAATCAATGCATCAATTATCTGAACAACACATTTGTATTGGAGCTACTGTATCTTAATGAAAATTCCTACTTAAATTTACACAACAAAGTCTGTTTGCAAAGCATCTGTTAGAAAATTTGGGAGTGGCTTTAAAATTCAAATGGTTATAATCAAACCATTGTTCCTGCTGCTTCTTTCCTCCACGTCCTTTCCTCCTCCTATCTCCATTTTTATTTTGAATTTTTGAAGTTGTGATATAGCACCTCACTATTAGACAATGCTTGCAACAACCCTCCTGTCTTGGTCTCTTTCATTCTGGGATTGACACCAAGCATGCTGTTGTAGTTCTGAGGACTTTCTTTCCAAGTGAAAGGTTTAACATGATCAGAAATGAAGTGCAAATATTTTAATGGATGATTTTCATAGATACAAATTATTTTTCTGAATATTATTTTTAAGAAATGTCCTTAGGCATTATTTAAAAACATGCACTGAGATAATTCCTTTCTGAGGTCTAGTTGTTCTTTTCTTTTAACACAAAGCCAGAGAAATTACCAAAGCATCCCTATTAGGGAAGAGTGTGCCATGGAGGGATGTATGCCATCAGTGTGCTTATTCCTGATGTGATGTTAGCACACTGAGACCGAGCCTTTGGAACATCTGTATGACTTACCTTGTTCTCATAGTAAACTAGACAGAGGTGCTAAACAAACACAAGTGGTATGAAAGGAGATGTAGTTACTTTATGTAACCTCAAGGGGATTTTCTTTCTATAAAATAATTAATAGTGAAATTCAAGACAGAAAACATAATATACGTTGTCTACAGCAATAAATTAATAAATATGTCTAGAACTTCAAGCACAACAATAAAGCTGACTTAAAACTCACTCACCATGACTCAGGGAACTGAGTGGAAGAGGGGCAGAATGTATCAGCCATGGTAGGGGAGAATATCCAGAGACATAGCACCCCTCTACAACAACACCCAAAGCAGGGGGTGGTGATTGCTATCTCTTGTACAATTCATAACTCACTACTCCACTGAGTGATCCAGCATGCCCAATGAGGTGGATACCCAGTGGATTGGGGACAGGGAGGAAGGAAATGGGGATACCATCATAAGATTTGCTCATACAATGCATCTAATTATAGAAAATAAAGATATCAATAAAATATGTCCACTAAAACTTACTATATTGTGGACATTTTGAACATTTACCCAGATTTTCTTCCTTAATTCTCATAATAGTCCTATGAGCCCAACACTTACTGTTATTATTTTTGTTTTATAAATGAAACCTGGAAATATGTAACTTTTTAAATGTGGTACTTTAAGAGAAACCTGCATTCAGACTTCTATCAATCACATTCTAGAATGCATGCCTGTAATCATAGCTATAAGCACATTAGCATGCGCAGCAGATCATATAGTGTGGTTATGTGAAAACAAAATTCATTAAAGAGTTCATCTCTTCTAGAACTCTTAAATGCGTGCCTACTGTGCATTAGACACTCATGTTGACCTTGACAGAACAATAATGAACAAGATAGACCAAAACCACCCATAAATTAACATTAACAACAACATTTGCATTCTAGAATGGATAGAAGTAAAGTAACACAAATTAATGTGTATAGTACATGACAACCTGAAACAGTGATAATCGATGTGTAGAAATAAAGCATAGGGACAATGACGTCAAAAGGCTAGAATCTTCATGGTATTTCATTATTTTTGTGAATAGTAAATATGATGTGGTGTGCATTTTGTGGTGTGTGTGTATTGTACATATGTTGTCTATGCACATTAAGCTTGCAGGTACAGTACCATGTGTGTGGAGGTCACAGGAGAATGTCTTGTGTTTCTCAACATTGCTAATGTGATTTTTTTTCACGAGATTGAGTCTTTCATTAATTCTTTAGCTTGCCATTTTCGCAAACTCCAGCAATACTTCTGGCCTTGTTCCTCTCAAGACCGAATTTATACCATTCATGGCCAATCACAGTGCTTTTCAGAAGTGTTGTGGAGACAGACTCAATTGTTAAGGCCCTAACACTGTGTATGAAGCACGCCTAAACACTGTCTAGTCTCTCTAGCCCATACAAGGCATTTAGTTGATAGTAATGGCTTTGGCTTCTAGTCTCAACTAGATCGCAATGAAAAAAATGAGGAGAAAGGAGATATAACTTGTCTTTCATATTGCCAAGACAACCGTCGTAATTGTTCTTCTGGATCACTGTTAAGGGGCAAAGGAAACAGGAAAGTAATATTAGAAAGAAAAGGCTGACTGATACATTCATAACATCACAGGGTTGTCATTGCCCCTAAAAGACCTGCACTATTCTGAGGTCATCAACATTTTGACATACTGCGCATTGGATGAGAAAAATAATGAGATATCAATATAGAAGAAAGACTGAATGGCATAAAATAAACATTCACACTGCAATTTGGCATTATAAGGAAAGATTAAAGCAATACAAGATCTAAAACAAACAGAGCAAACATTAAATTCTGTAGCTCCAAATCTTATATCTTTATCCATTGTCAAAGTCTCTGGAGTTCCAATTCCGCCCTTCCAGCACAGTTGCGGAGCAAGGAAAAATGGAATAAACCTCTCTCTCACACACAAGCCACCTCTAGCCCAGTCTAGACAAAGCTGTTTCTACTCCTCATAAGCCATGCCTGCATATTACATAGTTCTTTCTCAATTTAGGTCTTGCAACTCTGATAAGAATAGTCCATCAAACTCTGCCTTCAGATCTGCAAGGTGTCTATTAGGCCAGGGTATCTAATTTTCACATTCCTCCTACAAATCAGTTTGAAATGACCAAACCACATAGTCAGGTTTCTAGCAGCAACAAACCTACATCTGGTACCAATTCTACTGTTGTTGTTACCTTCACATTGCTGTTACCAAGCAACCAATCAAGAACAGGTGATGGGAAAAAAAGTTGTTTAACTTACAATCTCAACAATAAGCTGCATGTTGACAGGGAAAAGATGGCCATGAACAGCGATTAGACATTACCTCTGCCACCTCAGGTTGAAAGAAGCAAGAGAGTTAGCCCACTATTACTGGCAAACTGGGGCTTAATAAACCTCAACACTGACTCCCCAGTGACAACCACTTCTAGCAAGTCTATGTCTCCCAAATTACCATTAGCTGGGGATCAAGCATTCAGAGCATGTGATTTTTATGGGGCATTTCTATTTCAAACCATAGCTCCTTTCAATAAAAAAAACATGAAAATAAATATAAAAACAAGTAAGCAACAGGAACTTTGTTCCTAAACAGATTGGAACAAACTCTCACACTTAGGCCTGATGTTTATTTTTCTTATTCATACACTTGGCTAGTGATCAAGCTCAACTATTCAAACTATTTCAAATATCACAGGAACATAGTCTCTTGGTCACTTATCTTTGGTTATTTATTAGAATATGTAGAGACAAAAAACAAAACAGATATAATAGCAATCAGGTAACTAAGAACAAAAATCACTTCATGTATCTCTCATGAGGTTCATTGGAGTTTTCACTAAGCACAATTTCCAAGGTGGAACCATTTCTCATAAAATGTATCATGTAAGGTTTTAGAGACAACTTAATTAGGATGAGATTATGAATTTACAACCTGTTGCAGAAGCTATGGTGCTTCTAAACAGAATTATTGGTCAAATGTAGCAGGTAATTAACATTCCTCAGATGATTGGCCATAATATAATTAAACATTACTTGCAGCATCACAATAGTTAAAAGGGAAAGTACTTAAATACAACACCACCCTGCCATTTTAATTCTACTAGGAACAAAAGCTGTTGGCACATGATGAGTTTCAGATAATTGAAATGCACCAGACTTCCCTCCTAACGCTGAAAATAATAGCTGCTTCTGTCATGTGCCATTAATTCACATTATTCATGATTATCAATTGTAATATGTCTTGATCTTATCAACAAGCAGGCACGCAAAATCAGTTCTTGGTTCTTAGTACAGAAATAGTATTTGCTTTCTTTGCAAGACTTTGAGTTTTATGTGTGTCTCTCAATTGTATTTTTAATGTCCTTTCTTTCAATACCATGGCAGAATATTGTGCATTCTGAAAGATAAGGGATTACTTAGATTTTCACTTTCATGATCACATTTGTATTTGTACCTAAATTCTTTTACCCTTCTATATCCTGAATATCAATGATTTCATAGCATTTTGTATATACGAATCGTGGGAAGACTAACATTTGCACTCCTCTAAATTCAGACATTGGGTCAACAGCACCATGGATTTACCTATTCACTTCTAGCCTCTCACTGCCTGCAGAGGTGGGTATTCACATGAAGTTTATACTTCTCATTTCCAGGTTTACATTTTTGTATTAGTATGAACAATATTTGCTTCCACAAATCATAGTATTTCCTGAGGGTTGTACATGATAAGCTGGGTACCTTTTTGTATATCATCTTCTGAAATTTGTTGCAACTCAGAACATATCTACTTATCTTCTAGTTTTGCACTTTGTACAAAGTATTATTAGTCATACAAAAACTCAATCATCTCCTCTTTATGAAACATGTCCCATGTCCCCAAGTAATTCAATTGCTCTATCTCTATATCTCTGGACTTTTGTAAACCAATTATAAATCATACTATAATTGCTTTGAAAAAAACTTTTGATGTCTCTGATATTTGTAATAAATTAAATGATTAACAGAATATTTTAAACATATTTATATAGTTAAGTACTTTAAGATTTTAAAGTGAAATTCATAAATCACCAAATATTAAATAAGTATTCATTTATTCAAATGTTTTCTAAATGCAAAGGCTGGAAGGCTCTTTTTGATTCCATACCCTGTGGGCAAATGAGCAAAGATGGTTTCTCTGATGGGAAACTGAAGGACTATGTGGCCCCTTGCCTCAGTGAGGGTACTGATGAACACTCCTGGGCTGCACACTCATATTGTATCAGGGCTATAGTAGATTGCAAGAGCAAAATATGGAATGAATGATGGCATCTGACCCTCCAGATTAAGTCACCAAATAAATCCATTACATACCTTTGTCCTCTTTCTCCTCCCACTGGTTCCATCCCTAGCCTCTTCCAACAGTTTGATTTTTTAGTCACTCTTAAGAAATGAACTGATATGTTGTATATTTTAACCACCCTCTATATAGACCCAGTTTGAGACTTTCTCCAACTGTTAATCAAATGAAATCAAAAGTGGATTCTCGGCCTAGTAAAGAAGACTAAGCATGAGTCTCTGAGCCAGGCATCCATTTAAGCAACTACTGTATCTAGTGCCCTCCCTTCCAAGTGAGATGATCAATGTTTGTTGTTTTAAGTTGGTAAATTCTGTGTGAATGAAGTAATATGGGAAGTTAACTTGAGTTACTTTAATACTCTAATTACTGTTGATATAGTTAAAATTATTAGAAAGGAAGAAAAAAGTGGAAGCCCACTTTAAAAAAAGCTGTCCTTGAACAATGGGTGTGTAAGTAGTTCTAATATAAGGAAAGATTTGAATGTCATCCAGTCTAACCACCTCTACAAAAACTGAAGGGTGTGTCAGTAGCTCTGAGTCATAAGAAAAGTCTATGAGAGAACATTTCATGATTTGTAACTATCTCTTTCATGGCTTTCTGGGGTATACTTGTTAGCACCTTTTCTATTACTTTTCTGTGTTGACCGGCAAGAGAGCCACTTACATCATTGTCAGTAAAACTCGAGGACTTGGACAAAGAGGATAGAGTCATGCAGACAGATTTGAAAATGGGACAAGAAAAAAAAAACTGCTAGTTACTGACCATCTATGATGAACCAGAAATGCCTCTGACTTTGTAACCAAAGCATTATGGCTTACACTTTATGGTTTCTCCTGTGCCTAAATCAGTGGCTGTGGAGCCTGTCCTGTCAGGCATGGGAAGCATAATTCAAGCATACATACTGGAAAGCCTGGTTGAGATAAGGGTTTAGTCACAACTTATTCTGCAGGATCGTAACTGAGACACAGGGATCTTGGGTAGATGTTCACACATCTCTTTCTGACTCTTTCACTCAAGCTGGAGGAGGGCTCTATGGCTCTTCTTCCAGATACCTTTTACCAACTGAGTCAGACACAGTTTACTATCAACATTGTGAGCAGATTAGGCATGAGACAGAAAAAAAAATATATTGAGTTTACTTGCTTGCAAATCCAACTTATAAAGCATTACTTAGAACTTTGAAGTATTTTATTTTATATACACTTGTTATGATCCCACAACCGAAGGATAAAGGAAAATAAAATATTTAAAATACTATGGTAAAAGCAATATGATAGCATATCAATAGTCATATATGCTTAGTAGAGTATTAAATAATTTATATATATTTACTTATGATTCTGCTTCTTAGCATATGAAGGTTGGTTATTACCAGTTTATAGATTGGGAAACTAAGAGTTTAATAGATCATGCAAGTAAACCACAGTTATAGTGATAGGCAGAAAACAATTTAATGCCTCTACATAGTCTAGCGCTACTGCCAAGAACTTAATCTACTAAAGAAATAGACTATACTTTTTTTTGGACTGAACATTTCTCAAAGTTCTAGAATGTCTATTCCAGTTGATAAGAGCCACCCCATTAAGTCACCTGTTCAAAAAATAGAGCTGTTACAAAAGAACTCATTTTGATTGAATAGTATTTCATGACTCCATTAGTTAGCTTAAGCAACTGTGATAAGATACCTCAAATTTAAGAGCTTAGTGTGCACCTACTAGGAACAGAAACTGGGCATGTAAAATATGAAGGAAAGAAATTGCAATCCAAATTGTTTTCTACAATCCATAAATAAATGAATAAATAAATAAATAAATAAATAAAAGCTGGGGGACTGTCAAACATTTCCTTATAAATTGAATAACTACTAGGCTGGAGAGATGGCTCAAAGGTTAAAAGCATTTCCTATGCGAAGACTAAGAGATTGCTTGAGTTTGATCGTCAGGACACACATACAGAGCTGGGCGTGGCCATGCACCTCTGTACTCCAATTCTGTAGGGAGGAGAGACTGGAGAATTAATGGAGACTTTGCAAAAATAGCAAGTCGCAGGATGACCAGAAGGAGATTCCAGGACAGATAAGAACAGGCCGAAGAGTGGTGAAGTAAAAAACCTGATGTTTCACTCGTGTCACTACATATAAGCACACCCAAGAGCACACACACACACACACACACACACACACACACACACACACACCCCACAAAAACACAAACAACATTTCACACAAAACATTAAATAAATTCTTCAAAATAAATCAATTTATTTAAAACTAATTAAACCCACTAAGGTCGCTATTTTTCAGGTAAAGAATATATGAATATATTTGGAAAATAAAGGCCAAAGAATACTAATTTTGGCTGTAGGCTATGGTTTGGTTTTAAAGTCTGTAGTTAGTGAATTAGACAGGTTTTATTAATAAAAATCTTCCTAAAAAGACATGATAAGCAAAAATGATAGAAAAAGGAGTTCTTTGTTTCTTCTCCTACTGAGTTTAGTTAAGATTCTAAGAATATTCTCACTTATGTGACATGTTATTTACTCATGAGTGGGTTATTTGTGCTATTCTCATGCCCTGAGCAGCTCAGTCTGATGGCTGAGGATGATTGCATAGACCTATTTGCCACTCTGTACCTACCACAAAAGAAATCAATATTAGTGAATACTGAGAACACAATAATCATATGATAAATTACAAAAAGTCACTTCAGGAACTGATTTGCATTATTTAAGTTATTAGTATTTGGATCATATAAATTATTATTTGCATAGTAATCATGATAATATACGCTATACTTCCAGATCAACAGTCACAATAAAATATAGTTTAAAAAGTACTAAGCATCTTTTAATGTAAGAGATTATTTATAGAATTATTGAACTATTAATAAGCAATTTCATATCATGCAATGGATTTCTATTATTGTGTGCCAGAGTAGTTGAGGGCATCAGAGTCACACACTCTAAAGATAAATTATAGCATTTTGTCTTTTTTCTTCCTTATTCCCTCCTTCCTTTCTCATTTTCTTATTTTTCTTTTTCTCCTTTCTTTCTGTCTTTCTTCCTTTTCTTTTCTTCCTATTTGTTTTTCTTTATCTCACTTTATTTTTTCAACTTTCTTCCTTTATCTTTTCCTTCCATCCTTCTTTTCCCTTCTTTCTATCCTTTGTTTCTTCCCTCCCTCACTCCCTCCATCCTCCACCTCCTCCCGTCCTTCATTCCTTCTTTCTTTTTTTTTCTGTCTTGTTATATAGTCATGGATCGCCTGGAACTCATTACATAGATCAGACTGACCTCAAACTTCTAGCAATATTTCTGCTTATACTGGAAGATGTCTGGGATCGAGCCTTCATTCCTTCTGATGACCTTCATTCTTCCATCAGAAACCAAGAGTTTAATGATTTTGAGCTTTATAGTGTTCATAAATCTTTCACAAAATCTATGAAATTCTGGAAAACTTTCCAAGACATGTTAGCATTGCATATAATTATGGTGTATTTTTACCTCACTAACATCCAGTGTCAAATTCACGTGTGAACTTATTTAAGAGTTTGATTTAACCATGAATAAATTCTAAAGTTAGCTTCATAGCTTGCTGACTCGAGAATACTGGATACTTGAAAGGGGCTAGGGAATATAACTTAAGCATTCTATCAGTAAAAAATAGAAGAAAGATGAAAAAGAAAGGACACTATTTCAGTTGATGAATATGCTAAGTAACATGATGGGTTTCACATATTTAATCAAAATATCTTCGTCCTTAGAAACATACACAGGCAGTGAGCATCAAGACTCACCAGAATTAGAATCCTGCTGATCTACTGACTACTCACTAATAGTAACTGTCTCTGTTCATTCTCTTCATTTTAAAATAGGTCTAGCATTACTTATTTTCCAGATTGTTAGTGTGTAAATACCATTATAAACATACAAATATTTTATATAATGCATAGTTTATACTGTGGTGCTGAAACACTGGTTACTTTAGCAACCATAACAACTAAAACTTCTGCTATGGCTCTAAACACTTGTTAATTAACTTTACTACACAGCTTTTCAAGTAGATAAAATTACATTAACAAAACCTAAAACACCAGAAGACTGTATCATGATTTTTAAGAAGCCTGTCAGGTAACATAGTAGGAATTTAAATAACAGCTCTGGCTTCAGCCACATTATTAATCTAACTGGTTAAACATGGTCACAATGCACACCTTCTGGACTGATAAAGGTGGGGAATGCCATGACAGTTTTTAGAGTATGTGAATAATTTAGAAGGTGAAAGAGTACTATGGTGAGGTCTTATTGAAATGATGCTGCTTTACAGTAATTTGGCCTCAGTTTTAAAAGATAACTGGAGTGAAGATATCAGTAAAGGCAAAGGAATCATTTGAAAGACTCTATTGGTCAGAGTAATTTTTATATTTTTATTTATTCGCATGCAGAGAGGGGCGACAGGTACACTAGGGCCTCATGTGTCACTTAGGGCATCTGGCTTTACATAGGTACTGGGGAATCAAACCTGGGCTCTTAGGTTTTGCAGGCAAGTTCCTCTAACTAAAGAGTCATCTCTCCAGCTCAAGCCAGAGTGCTTAAGTAATGAAAGGCACAATGGTAATGAAGGGAAAATAAAATGAATCCCTGAAATCAACAAGTTTCAAGTGATAGGGAGACTGAAATGTGTTGAATGTTATTAGGTTACATTATGAAATAACTTCATCATAACATTTTATTACAAATTCAATGTAGAAATGTCCCACAATTTAATATCACTTTTGCCAAAGAAAGCAACATGTAAAATATATACATTTTTTTTCTGAAAGTACAAATAGATTAGAAGGGTTATATAGTGAGGGTTTGAAAAATTTGTCCATTTGTGTTTCAAATATAAATAGTTCACATTACTTTTACATATGACCTTAAATTACCATTTCTTTGCATGTGTTTAGAATGGTGAATAGTGAGGAAGAAATGACATAAAAAGTTTCCATTCACTAGCTTGTGTCAACATATAAAGGATATTTTTTTCCTTATGTGTGTTTTTACTTTCCCCAAGCACTGCTTTTCTGATCCCTGACCTTGTCACACAAGAAAGGTTTGTGAAAGAATCGCTAAGATACTGGTCATACAGTGTTACTATGCTTTGAAGGATGGGCTGGTCCATTTAGAGGAAGGATGTAGGGAATACTGCAGAGTGGAACTGAGAAAGACATGGCCTCTAAAACAGCATAAGCACATTGACAATAAAAGATTGAAGTCAGCTTTATGAGCAGGCAGAGGAAATACACATTTCACATAGCCTGTCTAGCAAAACCTTCATAAAGTTGGAAGCTAGTAACTGATTGTATAATAGCATATAAAAAATAAGAAGCAAAATAATATTTTCATTCACGAATCACCTGTACTGTCAATCTAAATGCATAAACATCAGACATTTCATTTAATTCTATACTGCAGAGGATTTTTCTCATCTATATAGAAAGGAAACACTTGTAATGGCTGCACCACATGACAGTTTAATTTGAAATATGCTTTGTAGTTTATATATTATAACCAAGATGTCATTTCTTCCCTTCTGATTGAGTAACCTTTAGATACAATTCTTCCTTCTTATATGTTCTTCCTTTTATTTAGATCAATTACTTTAGGAATCTTAGAAATTTTAAGTCATCCTGCAAAATTTTCTTAAACAGATGAACAAATATCCACTTATCCCAAACAAGGCACCAATGACAGGCGAAAGAAATTATTCCACTCAAGTGTAGCTGATGAAAAAATGGGTGCAATTAGGTTTACTTATATAGGCATGCGTAAGGAGTCATTTAGGAAGCATAGGCAATTTATGGGTATTTATACTACTGCAGAAAAGGTCTCTTTTTCCCTCTGAGCAACGGTTATCTTCTCATATATCTTCAGTGATGGGTGTGGCTTATGAGTTCCTATCTTTTCAAGGAAGGAACATTAATGACTGAATTTTGTCCAAGTCTACGGCTGGTAATCTTTTGAGAGTCCTAGTAGGCAAGAGCTATGTCATACCACAGCATTCCACAACAAGCCTACTATGAGGTATAAGTCTTTTTAATGCCAGCTTTATAATCTCATGTCTTCCTCAAGGCACTGGCAGTCATCTCTGAATAAGACCATAAGGAAATATCCCTAGCCACCAATAATTGGACTAATTAAGTCGATCAAGTTCCCTTCTAGACTAATGAAAATACAGAATGAAAATAAAGCCTTAGGAAATATAGGTAAAATACCACCACACAGGAGGCGGAAAGGTGGATAGGAACAGGCATAGAGATGGGACTTATCTGGGTAGATAGAAAGGTTCAGGAAGTTTTCTTGTGGATCCCCACTATATAAATTGAATTTAAAGGTTTCATTAAAATTATCAAATCTTGAGACTAGTAACATGCTTTCCAGAAGGAGTATACAAACTCCAACATGAAGGATGTAATAAGAAAAAAATTAATAAGACATCAAGTGAAAAAAAAAAGTTGCAGAAAGACCTGAATGGATTTGTGGTATGAGTCACCAGAGTTGGCATTCATGTGTCTCAGAAAGAGTCCATGCTGGATTTCCCTAGGTGTGGCAGCATGAATAGCAGCAACCACATACAGCTAAGTACATTTACTTGATCTGCAAGTAGGAGTAGATCAAAGAATTTTATACTTTCAAATGTGGAAGAGGGTATATTTTTGTTTTCCATTTTGGTTTGATTTGTATAACATTTTATAATTCATTTCTATTATATTGTAGTCTTAATGGTTTAGGCACAGATAATTTTCTAATTTCAGAAAAAAATTAAAAGAAAACAAATGCTTCCTATGCTCCAGTGTTTAAACAGGGGCTTATTTACAGCTTCCAAAGAATTTTTTTTACAGTACATGAATCCAGAAATCAAGCCATAGCAGGTGTGTTAGAGACATCATCATGACTTCCCCGTGGATGGCCTTTATCTGACTGAAGTGCTTTTAATGAAAAACCTGATTTTAGTTTAATTTTTAAAAATGAGATTTTAAACAATATTTTTGAGAAATCTTTTCATAATTTTTTTTCTAAAGAAATAGTAGTTCCTTATTCTTCACAGCTGGTGTTATATTTCTTCCCCAAAAAGATATTATATGGGAAAAATGTTTGGAAAAAATAAAAAAATAATTATTTACCTTAGCATTTACTTGTAATCATATATTTCCAAATCAGGCTTCATATATATATATATATATATATATATATATATATATATATATATATATATATATATGTGTGTGTGTGTGTGTGTGTATGTATATTTGTGTGTGTTTCTTTTAGCACACTTGAATCTTATATATTTCAGTGAGAAAGTTGAAAATAATTTACTGGACTGTCATACAGAGTGCTGAGCCAGAGATAGCAATTAAAAACTCAGATATTTATGGCTAAAGAATTATTTAAATATGTTTGCCATTTTTCTCATTTCGGAATTGTAATTTCAGTTCATATTTATTTTCTAAGACCAAAATATAAAGCTTTGTTTCATCAATAAATTATCCTTCATGAGAATAAAACATAACTGGAATTCAATGTCATAAATTTGATAATTATTTTTATAGTTAGTATAAATGATTGTGAAAAGAGTCAGCTCTTCAAAAGTATATTAGTAAACTAGTAGGCTTTAACACATGCAAGTATATGGCACATATAAATAAAATCATATGATTCATAGACTGTTATCCATATAGCCAATTTTCTATTAGCTATCTGTAGACCTAAGGAAAAGGATGAGATGCGACCTAACTGCCTTCCTTATCTGCTTTCTTTACTTTGATTTTTGAATGTTGAAACAGAAATAGCAGGGTAAAAATGGAAATGAAAATGAACAGACTTTTTTCTTTTAATAATAGATGTGATTTGTATCAGTTTGTGATTTATTCAGCATATTCTGTACGTAAAGCTCATATTTAAATAGCAGAATACCTTGCCTTATTTTTAAGTAAACCAATATAGGAAAAGGCAGAATCTTAGCTTAGCTTAGGAGTTGGCAAAATATTTTGTTGGCAAAATGATTAAGAATTTCAAATGTTCTGAATAATGTTTTCTTTCTAGGATTCATGACTTGAAATGGAGCCATAATTTAAGTTTATATATATCTTGTCAAATTTTTGTATCTCTCTGTGTTCATTTTATAAGCTAAGCAGTGAATAAAACACAGATTTTATGAAAAGCAACTTTAGTTACCTCACTCTAGTCTTGAACGTTTCTTCCAAAACACCTAAATTGTAATAGAAATACTGACTAAAAACAAGTGAAGTGAATAAATTTGTGAAATTGAGGTTTTCTTTGCTTTTAATTATCTTTTAATTCCAAAGGTTCTAATTAAACAAAAAGTGGTTTTCTCAATTTAAAAAAAAAAGTAATGAATGTTAACATCTATGGATATCTCACTATGCCCAGGAAAGAAATTCGCACAAAACTAACTCAGGTAGATCTTTACCACAAAGATCACCTGAAGAAACAAAGTTTTAGACTAGAGTGCAGGTGCCTAGGTTTCTTAGAAACCAGTCTTTTCCTTGTACAGAATATGAATCAAATATTTATTGCATTTCTATACACACAAACAGTAAACTTATCTTGAGTTGAGAGTCTATACCCTACACTCAAATAGAACACAGAGCAACCAAACTTGGAAAGAAAGAAAACCATGCTCATGACTAAAGGAATATAATTTCTTTATTGCCTGCTTTATTAAATCTTCCATTGGCTTTTTAAAATATAATTTTATTTGGAAGTGCAAGAATAGGCTTCAAATCCATCATGCTCCTGTTGGATTATGTTCTTTTGTGCCCTTAAGCCCTCTTCACTGGAGGCATTGATAGTCATGTGGGGTCATTCATGAATCCACCAGTCAGTGTCTTAGAGGAGGACAGCGCCTCAGGATACTCCTTCCCACCATGTAGCTCTTACATTCACACTGCCTCCTCTTTCTAAATGTCCCCAAGCTTGGAAGGCATGTTAGAAGGTAGTGCTGAGCTCTCAGCAGCCTCTGGTATTCTGCTTTGAGAATACTAAATCTGCTCAGTGGCTACGGGCATCTCCCTTCAGAAGGTTCCCTGGCCAGCAGGGAAAGCAGCACTAGTATTTAATCTGCCCGATGTTCTGTAATGTTTCCTGGGCTATTACAAGTGTGATTAAGAGCAAGGTCCCATGCTAAGCTCTAGATTTTCTTTTCTTGTCATTTGGATGGGCGTTGGGTTTTCTGTGAGTTTTGTTAATAAAGAAAGAATTCATGTTCCACTGCATGCCTAACCTGTAACTCTCAAAAGGAGACCAAAAAGCAAGGGTATAATGACCATGAGATGGATCACTGTTCCCCATCTTGGAAGAAAGCCATTCCAGCATCAGGAGTGGATACAGCCGTTTTGAAGCAATTTCTATGTTTCAGAAATATTTTAGGGCTCACTGTCATTGTGATATTTATTCTAGAGTTAGTCCTCCATCATCATGTTTCAAAGGAAGAAACTAATAGTCAGGAATATGAAATAACAGAGAAACTGGCTAAGAAGAACAGGACCAAGAGTTCAAATGTTGAATTTTTTATTCAAAATTAGTATATTTCAACATTTCACCTTTTAACATATTCTACAATAAAGACAATTATCTACATGTTTGTGAATTTTATTCCAATATTTTAGGGCATTAATGTAAATTAAGCGTAGAAAAATGTTAAAAATACTATATTTATCTAGCTATTAATTTTAATAAATTTTCTTTTAAGAGAAAATTATAACCTTCAAAATCTGCCGCAATTTAATATGATTCTGACAAAAATTACAAAACATATCTGGCTTTCTAAATTCTGAAATTAGGTGAAGTATTCTTCTAGGAATCATGCATAGAGAAAATTCCTTCTCATATTTCTCTTGCACACTGGTATTTTGCATGAACTGTGCGCATCACTGCACAATACACAGTCTAGATCATTGGGAATTAATGATGCGTGTGTTGACTCTTACTGAATGAGTTACGATATTTGTTGATTTTTCAAAAACGTACTTTCCATTTCATTGTGTCATATTATTCACTTGTTACAATGATGAGTAACTCAAGGATTTACCTCTGTTTTTCTGGCAGATGAGGTAGAAGTAATTTTAGAATAGTGACTCTGAAGGTTTAGCAGCTAAATATTTGGATAGAATTACAGATTAAACAATGGTGCAGAACTGGGCTCAGCACTTGGAACTTAATTATGAATGTGACAGAAATCATGACAAAAAAACCCTTTCCTTCTAATGTTCTCATTAAAAGGATCATACAATCATGTAATTTATTTACTTGTTTGTCATTATGTAGACTTCTGACATTCATGCTGTGATATAGTGTTCAAATAAGCTATGTAAAATTAAAGAAATGAAAGGAGACTAAGGTCACCATCAGTGGACAAGCCAAGGAGCACAGTTTCTGTTAAAAAGAGAAAAGATGATAAAACAAAGAAAGCATCGTGGCTCTGGTATGCAAAAATATAAAACATTTTTGGTGTTGGACCTGTGATACTCTTGCCTCTGCCTACTACATACTGTGGTTATAGGAGAGCAATAGTTTGAGAAATCTTACTTTTTGTTAGGTCAGCTTCTTTTTCATGATAATGTGAAATACCCACTATGCTACTTCTATATTAAATGTATAAATTGTTGTCTTTCATATATCTCATATTAATGATTTTTGAAAATTTGCACAATCCATCTTCCTACATTTTTTAAAGTATGATCTCAACACTTGTCCCTCTATAGAGATAATACTGCTTTTTGATTAATATTTTAATTATTATAAATATTCATTCTTATTTGCCCTTCATTTTCCTTAACTTTGCTTGCTTAAATCTACTCATTATTCATGATCTGTTTTATAAAACGGCCAAATTTAACACCAGTATTCTATGTAGACATAGTCAGATGACTTGTCCTAAAATATCATAAGATTGCATGTTCTAGGATTTGGTATTCTTTAGTATGAGCCTGACTGGAAAAGTATGGGAATAGAACTTTTGGAAATAAGTTTTGCTATCATAAAACATCAGAATAGTTTTTTTTCATTTTTCTGTAAAAGTGTACATTTTATCTAAAAACCATTTCACAGGCTTTTTAAATAAAATTCTCTTCCTTTGAAATGTGTAAGTTTCTTTTATTCATTTTTTCTTTTCTCCTTGAAAGCTTATAGTCAGAGTTTATTTAATTGAACTTAATTCCATTAAATGCATTTATTCATTAGGCTAAAGCTTTAGAGAATCAGATTAAGCACACACATCTGATTTTCAATGATCTTAATATGACAGGGCAGCCTGATAAACAGAAGAATATAAAGAACTAAAAGACAGAGTTGTCTATACAAAAGACACCACCGGGTACAACAGCTTCAGAAAAGTCAGCTCCCAATGTCAGTTTACTGTGGTCAGTAAGTTCTACACCACATTCAAGCAAGTGTTATAAGAGCATGAATATGCCATTGAAAACGCAGGTGGAGAAATGGACAGTTCTATTATGACTTTATGGGGGAGCTGAATCTTGGGGTTGGAAAGTAATGAATGATAACAAGTTATGTTTTAGTGAAAATTACTATGTGTACAATAACAATTTTGACTCAAGACAGAATGCCCTGGACAGCAAATGTGATTTGGCTTGAGAGAGTCTCAGAAAGTAGACTTACCACAACCAAATTGTGGAGCACAGCTAAAATGAAGAAAATCAACATGAAAAACAACTCACATTAACACCAGATTTGGACAATTCAAGGGATGTTGATTTATGAACAACAAAAAGCACAGAAGATAAAATCTGTGGCAGGCCTGGAAATATGATGAATTAGACTTTGAATGTATTCAGTTTGAGGGTGCTGCAGAAAAAAGAATGGGTAGAATTTGAGTTTTGCACTCAGAAGAAAAACTAGGTCAATATAAAGGCTTTTACAAATTTAATTGTATAAATCATTTTAACCATGACCGTGAGTGTCCAGGTTAGCAGAAGATACACAAAGAAAAAAAAATAAATTCAGTCAGTCAGTACTTCGCAGCACGTTGAGGAGAAGGAAGCTATGAAGAGCAACTTGGAGGAGTTGAAAGAGCAAAGCAGTGTGAGCAGCCCACTGGTAGTTAAATAAGAGCTAAACATTTGAGAGCAGAAGCTAAAAATGTTGATGTCAAGAAATAAATGACCTTCAAGAGGTTCTTGGGTTTTACAACTGAGAGGTAATGATTTCTGACAGATGGGAGGCAGATTTCAGTTGAGAGTGAGGAAGGCAGAGCATTATGGGTGAACTGACAAGGCCTCTTCTCTTCATGGTCATACCAAATGAACTTGTTTTCTTTCTTGAAAAATGTGAGAGAAAAATAATTGCCATTAAGCACCTTAAGTGCTTAGCAACCAACTGGAAATGATTAGCAAACTTGGAAGTTTCCAAGTGTTCTTTCTGACCAATGTAAAGTATACACATTACAATATTATATAACCTCTATGATTGTTTGTCGATCATTGAAAACTTTTATATGTATATAATAAATGCTCAAATGAAAAAATATAATGATAATAGAAATATTCTTTCGATTGTCGTCATGGGCACTGTGTCACTAAAGGAATTGTTATTGGACTGCTATCATCAAAGATCAGGATGTCTATTTTAAGCACAAAATATATCAAACTGTATATTCTATATGGTTAATGGATTTTTAAAAGTAAATATATGGTGAAATTAACTATAGTTTTGCACAAAGTTTATGCATTCTCAATAATGCATAATATATTATCCAACAAGTAATAGTAAGAAATTATTTAACTATTTGAACTATATTAAATAGTTTCCAGTGTGTGACTATCAAGATAGTCCCCATGTGACCTATGTATCTTTCTTTAAAAAAACATCCATCTATTAATGCACAAAGTGAAATATGCATTTGTTCAGCATAAATAATGATAGTCTTCTAAAATGTTTGTATAAAAGTGCCATTTCAAGAAATATACAGGGCTCTGATTATTTCACCTTCTAATGCACACATGTAACAGATAATATTTTGATTTATATTCCCCACACATAATGTTGACATTTTCATGTTCTTATTTTTCATATTTTCCTTGGTGACATGTGTCCAATTCCTTTACTCATTTTACATTTTATTACTTATATTTTATCTCTTATAAATTAAAATTTTATGGACAGCAATTTCTACAAAGGCTCTGGGTTGCCCCATTTTCAGAAGTAAAGTTTGCTTGCCACCATTTCATAGATATGTACACATGCCACAGAGGAATTCATTGTTCTTTGCAAAGCAAGCATCATGGTCATTGGAACACTGACATTAGCTTTCCTTAATTTAAGTCCCCAGGGTGTGATGAGCACATGAAAAGATAGATATTAGTACAAAGAGCTGAAAAAAAAAGAATTGCTTCCTTAATGATCAGACAGATTATATGAAGAATAGCAAGGATGTGTGATCTCTGTTAGGGAAGAAAGTGTTATGCTCTTATAGTATTCCAGACTCCTTTTTGTTTCAGAGAAACATTATTTTCATCTCCAAATGCTGTTTGTAATATGAAAAGTTCAACATATTATCCCAGAAAAAATCTCATTTTTAAGAGTCTCATGCTCTACCGACTGAGCTAGCCAGGTAGATAAAAATAATCTCATTTTTAATAAGTACAGAAATGCAAATAAAGATGAAGAATTATATTCTATATCAGTTGAGAGGCCCAGACAGGAAGATCACCATGGTTTTACCACTAGGCTGGGTTACATAAGTTCTGGGCCAGCCTGGAATACAAAATCTTGTCTGAAAAGATAACAAAGAATTATCTTCTAACAGTATCTTTAGCAAAATATCATTGTAAATGTAGGCATTGAAAACATTTATCTCGGTAGACTAACTGTGTGTGCTTTTCTCATTCTTTTTGTTGTTGATATTTGATGTAGAGTTTCACTGTAACCAAGGCTGACCTTTAATTTACTCTGTAGTCCCATGATGGCCTTGAACTCAAGGTGATGACCTAACACTGCCTCCCAAGAGCTTGCTTTAAAGAAATGCACCTCTATGCTTAGATGTGTATTTTTCATACTCCTAATCAAACTTTTAAATGAATAAATGTCTTGAAAGAATTACAGTTTATGCTTAGTGACATATACATAAGGATAAAAATAGTGATATATATATTTCACTACATAGAGAAATGCAAGAAGTTTATAAATTGAAGACAAATTAAGTACAAATAAAATTTTCAAAGACTCACCATAATAATACTCATAAAATCAAAAGAAGAAATAAGACATAAAATGGGCACTTAGCTTAAGAGAGAGAGACAGAAAGAGAGAGAGATTATCATTGGTGTATGTCTTCACAACATTATGGTTGGAGCATAGAATATAATTATTCAATAGTTTTATATGATAAGGATATAAAGTGTATGTTCATAAACCAAATAATTTTGTGAATGTATTTAAAATATGTAACTATTGTCTAGTAAAATTCTAAGTGTAAATGTATTAATTATAAAATATCTAACTTTGAAAATAATTCATAATTTAACTATTAAAATCATAATAAATTATTATAGGTAATGTGGAATAATAATTTTCATTGTCTATTGAAGATATTTCAATATAGAACATTATTGGTATAAACCTGTAATCCCAGCTCTTGCGAGACGGCAACCTGTGAGGTGTTCACAACCAAGTTGGTCTACACAACGAGTTCAAGACTAGCTTATTAAAACTACTTAGTAAGTCCATTTCATAGAACTTGTCTAGAAAATAAAATCAAGGAAAACAAACAATGTAAAGAACTTTCAGTGAATTAAGAAAATCATGGGAAGATAATGTTCAGCAAATAGGGCAACTACCTTAAAACCACAAAAATACACTAGGAATTACATCTATATCACGATTTATGTCTCCATTCTTCTGTTACTCAGCTTTTTGTTACTAAAACAAATATGGAAGATGTCATGGTTTGATCCAGCTGTCCCCCACAAACAAATGAATGTGTTCTGATAGATCGATCCTCAGCTGATGGCAATTCGGGAATTAGAACCTCATTAGAGCTGTGGTGTTGGAGGTGGGCTTATGGGGTTATAAGCCAGCTTCCCCTTGCCAGAGTTTGGCACACTTTCCTGCCGCTGTTTGCAGTGCTGTGGCAGAGGTGATGTCCAGCCCTCTGCTCATGCCATCGTTTTCCCTGCCAGGATGGAGTCTCCCCTCGAGTCCGTAAGCCTAATAAACCCATTCCTCTACAAGCCACTTTTGGTTGCATTCTTTCTGCGTGACAACTAAGAAGCTGACCACAACAGAAGATAATGAACTTATACATATAGAATGTTCATTTAGGCTCATAGTGTTTCATGTTTCCGTCTGATGGATTTGCCTTGCCCCCTGCATTATGCTTGCAGTGACCTAACCTAGTGGGGGCATGTGAAAGAGAAACCATTCACTTCATGGCAAGGACAAAATGGAAAGAGGGACTATGGTCCTGGTTTTTCCAATCATTCACATGTTTCCTATACTACTCACCTACTAAGGGATCTACAACTTCAGTTTTACATCTGTGAAGTGATACCACATGGCCCTCTGAGGAACTCTTAAAATCCAAGATCTAGACTTTAATAGGAATTAAACTTTCTACCAAGGATTGGCATTAAATATGTCAGACCTTGAATCATTGATCTTGTCATCAAAGGGATTCTAATTATTGCATGAGTAAATTCTAGAATTACTGAACTTTACATATATATATATATATATATATATATATATATATATATATATATATAATTAAAATATTATAAGGAACCTTATAACCATAAATTTACTAGATATCTTTGTTCCAAAAGGTAAACAAAATATAAATTGATATCTCAATTATGCTCTTGTCACTAGACATGATGTATGCATGAGTGGCATAACCCCTTTTAAATGAATGTTAGTAATCATTTCATTCCTCATCTTTGAAGTGTAGAGACTGACAGGTCAGAGTCTGTAAAGGACTATAGGTGTCTACATTGGTATAGATTAGGGATAATAGCTTTGATGAGGTCCACTAGGCCAAATCAAAGTCAAGAATGGTTTAGAGGTGTGCAAGTATAGAAAGTCAGACCTGGCATATGTCCATTCATGTCTATATTGGTATTTTGTCAAAATAATGGATTTATGGAATTATAAATTCAAAATGAGGAACAAGGAAGAAAGCAGGCTGTATCATCTTTAAGAGAAATGATATAGGAAAGTTAGAATCACATATTTAAGAAAACATGAGTAGCAAATATGATCCAAGAGCAGGGCCACAAAAACAAGGAATATGAAGGTACTTAACACAATAGACTTAAAATAATACATTATATAACATGATACATATATCACATATGTAATATATTTATCATATTATATTTTATCTCTGTCTCTAAATATAGAGATATAGATTTAGATATACTTATAGATATTAACACAGATACAGATATAGATATGGTACTATGGGCTCAAAGTAACCCCTGAAGTATTTAGTAAAACTGGATATTG
>PVHP010026120.1:0-24967 GCA_004024765.1 Zapus hudsonius
CAGTGTGGTTAAGATTGCTTAGGTTCAAAGCCGGGCGTAGTGGTGCATGCCTTTAATCCCAGCACTTGGGAGGCAGAGGTAGGATTGCTGTGCGTTCAAGGCCACCCTGAGACTACATAGTGAATTCCAGGTCAGCCTGGGCTAGAATGAAACCCTACCTTGGAAAAAAAAATGATTGCTTAGGTTCACATTTTATGAGTTTGGCTTTGCTATATTTTAAAGTTCTTCATTGATATCTATCCTTCCCTCCCCTTTCTTTTGTGGTGCTGAGGATTGAATATGTTTTTTAAAAACATGTATTTATTTGTTTGCAAGAAGAGAGAGAGAGAGAGAGAGAGAGAGAGAGAGAGAGAGAGAGAGAGAGAATGGGTGTGCCAGGGTCTTGAGCTGTTGCAAACAAACTCCAGATGCAAGGGCCACTTAGTGCATTTGGCTATACATGGGCACTGAGGAATCAAACCCAGGTCAGCAGGTTTTGCAGGAAAGAGCCTTAACCACTGAGCAATCTCTCCAGCCCATGTTTTTATGATTTTTATTTTGAGACACGTCTCATTAAGGTGGCCAGAATAACCTGGAACACACTCTATATCCTGAACAGGTCTTGAATGAGTAAACCTCCGACCTCAGCCTCTATCCTTTCATGTTTTTAGCAATCATTGATGAATATGAGGTCTTGCAAAGTGACTGTAGTCTATCATTCTGCTTACTTTAATGAGGTGATAGTTTCCGTTAATTCCATTTATTTAGGATTGTTTAAAGAGGAATTCTTCAGCTGGGTGTGGTGACACATGCAGTTAAGCTCAGAACTGTAGAGGTCGAAGCAAGAGGATCTTGAGTTTTGAGGACAGCCTGAGCTATACAGGGAAAGTCTGTTTCAGAAAAAATAAAAGCAAGCAAATAACATTAGTATTATATCAACTACTCCTAAAATATAAGAAAGATAAGATAGATCATGTTGATTCTTTATTGTTTTTCATTTATTTTTTTCAAGACAGGTAGCACCAGACTGGCCTTCCTCCTACCTCAGCCTTGCTGATTCTTGTATTTACCAATTTTATCATCATGGGCCAAGAGTCATAGCAACCTCCAAAGGTAAGTCTTGCCTTTGTTTTATGTATTTCATATGCCTTAACACACTGCATTCATTTTTTTATGTCCAAATTATCTGATCTTCAGCCAACGGGAGCCCTTCACATTGGCTCCTGGATACTGATTGTCTACTTGTTTTCTGGAATAAGATGTTCTGGTGTCATCTTGTTCATTTCCTTTTCAGGGCGTAGATTCAGGAGCTACCTTCTTTTCTAAGGAATTTCAGCCCTGATGAGTTATCAGATGGTGGTGAAACACCAGATGGCATTGATGGTGTTCTGGAAAAACACCAAGACTTCCCAGAGGGCAGAAATCCAAGGGAGGTTTTGTTTGGGACCTTTTTGCATTTTCCCATTTTTGTGCAAATAGTAGCCACATCTTAGATGTTTCTTGAAAAAATATAGATCTATTCATAAATATCGGGAACCTTAAAAGATTGGTTGTAAAACTCAAGGGTTTTTTTTGAGTAATTAAAAATACTTTAAAAAGTTATTTTATATATTTTGTTGTTTTCTTTATTTAATTGACAACTTCCATAATTATAGACAATAAACCATGATAATTCCCTCCCCAACCTCACCTTCCCCCTCTCAAATCCACCCTTCCTCCCTCATATCCCCTCCCCCTCTCAAGTTGTCTCTGAGAACAGATGGGCCAGGGCCTCCAGCTGTTGCGAACAAACTCCAAATGCATGAGCCACTTTGTGCATGTGGCTTTACGTGGGTACTGGGGAATGGAACATGGGTCTTTAGGCTTTGTAGGCAAGCACCTTAACCGCTGAGCCACCTCTCCAGCCCTGATGTTTTAAAATTAGGATGTAGCCACATAATTATGTAAAAGTATATAGATACTTGAGTTGCGTGAGAAAAGACATTATAGGTCTGTGTAAATTGAAGCCATAAGGGCAAAAGGGCCAAGATTTTTCTTTTTTTTTTCTTTTTTGGTTTTTCGAGGTAGGGTCTCACTCTAGCCCAGGCTGACCTGGAATTCACTCTGTAGTCTCAGGGTGGCCTTAAACTCATGGCGATCCTCCTACCTCTGCCTCCCGAGTGCTGGGATGAAAGGCCTGCGCCACCACGTCTGGCAAGATTTTTCTTCTGCCTTCCCTGTTAAGATTTGTCTTGAACGAGAGACTCCACATTCCCACCTAGGTCTCATTTGAGTGAGTGGAGGCAGTCCTGGTGAGCAAGGGGTGTTTGATGGTGGGTGGAGGCAGGTTGTGAAGGTGACCTGTGACTGATCAGGCAACCAAGGTCTCTGCAGTGCTTGTAATAAAGCCATCAACCTGGCGACCCCATGGGTCATAAAACCTCCCTCTGCCACGGCCAATATTTTCAGGCTAAAACTTGCCTTAACCTAGAATTCTTGGATTTTCTCTCTTACGTTGGTTTCCAAATACGTATTGTGGCACCACCAACAGAGGTACTAGAAACAGAAATGAAGAGCAACAACAACAAAAAAATTCCCAGCCCACACTATTTTATTTTTTTAGTGACCTAGGGAAAGAGTGTTGTTGTCTCAGGGCTAAGGAAGAGTAACTGTTCCTCAGAGTTTACTTTAAGTCTTTCCAAAAGTCAAGATTTGAGAGTCTAGGTGTGGTGGTGTGCATGCCTTTAATCCTGGCACTTGGGAGGCTGAGGTAGGAGGATTGCTGTGAGTTAGAGGTCAGCCTGGGCTAGAGTGAGATCCTGCCTCAGAGAGAGAAGAAGAGAGAGAGAGAGAGAAGAGAAAGAATAGACGGGAGAAGACATGCGCTCATTTGTTCAGACAGCATCGTGTTTACAAACAAAAACAGAGATGCCTCTGGTCTTGAGACATTGGGAGTGATTGGGGATTTGGAGAACAAATTTATGTTTCCATTAATTGAATTTGTGACATGAATTTTATTTTGGTCCACAAATCTTGTCTTTAATGGCTATTGCTCTTAAGTCCTCCGCAGAGGTCAGAGCCTCACATTTTCCAGCACATTCTGATCATGTCAAGCATTCAAGAGGGTTTCAGAATGCTCTGCTCTCATGTAGCTCTTGGAGTCCCCAAAGCTACTGATGGTTAAATAAAAACGATTTCAGGTGCTTTTCTTCACGTCTGCGCTTTGCAGTTAAGATATAATTAACACAAGTAATTTACAAGCTCTTTATATTTGGTGACTTGAGAAATGACTCCCGCTCTGGTTGAAACCATCCAACAACTCATTTTTCCTTTCTTTATATGTGGGCATTCCAGATACTTTATCCTTTTGCTGTGATTCTTGTCTGAAGATATACTTCATTTGGAAAGAACATACCTCAGGGAATTAGGTGCAGATTGGAGGATTTGCTTATTTACTTATAAACTTATAACGCTAGTATACCGTAGTGTTTAAAGCCTCTTAGAAACAACGGAAAATCTTAAGAACTATTTTTCTTCCTTCAGGATACTTGAGAAGGGTCTCTTACCACTCTCAAATGGATCCAATCATCACGTCTTCCGTGGTTAATTAAGAGGCCGATTAGCTCTTTGCAATGAGGAAATAGGTGTTCTATTTACCTGAGGTCACATGATAAAATTGAGTCACCTGTCTGCTAAGACCTGAGGATAAGATTTGTGTGCAACTACTTCTGTTGAGAAAGAAAGTTGGATTTGAAAATGCAGTAAAACTTATTTTTGAGCAAAGCAAAACTTTACCAAGGGCTGGAGAGATGGCTCAGCTGCTAAAGGCACTTGCTTGCAAAGCCTGGAAGCCAGGGCTCAGGTCTCCAGGACCCACGTAAAGCCAGATGCCCAGAGTGACGTGGGTGTCCAGGTTCTTTGCAGGGGCAGAAGGCCCTGGCATGCCTCGATTCGCTCTTTTCTTTCCGTCACTGACTCAAATATGTATTTAAATGAACTTGGATTTTCCTCCCTTGCCTCTTTCAGAACCTGACTTCCATTCAGTGTTAAAAACAGCAAGTAGAAACAGTGTTCCTTTAGGCGTGAGGGTCCCTGTGCTGAGGCTCCTGGAGTGGATGAACCCCACTCCCCAAGTGCAGGTCCCCAGGACCACAGGAAAGCAAGCCAGATGCACAAACCAGAGCCTGCATCTGGAGATGGCTACCGTGGGGGACAGAGTGAACACAGCTAAGAGGAGGAAGAGTGTCTGAGGCAAGTCTGGAGTGGTGGTGTAAGCCTTTAATCCCCTCACTTGGGAGGCAGAGGTAGGAGGATGGCCATGAGTTCAAGGCTACCCTGAGACTACATAGTGAATTCCAGGTCAGCCTGGGCTAGAGAGAGACCCTAGCCTGAAATAAAGAAAAAAATAACAACAACAAAGAGTATCCACTCGTATTGAGAGAAGGTGGGAGGATTTGTGTGAGTCATGGGAAGATATAAGAATCTATATCACACCGCGCACGGCCCTGAGGAAGGACTGCTCCCAGGGCACTTGCTCCCAGAGGAGACAACTTGAATTCAAGCCCCAATTGTGCATTTGCACCAAGGACAACATAGTGCCTCACTCGCTTGGCTCATTGTGAGGAATGCGCGCAAATTGTGGCACAAAGCCCACTCATTGTCTGGTTTATACCATTCAAGAAGTTAAACACGGGCTGGAGAGATGGCGGTTCAGACACTTGCCTGCAAAGCCTAATGACCTGGGTTCGATTCCCCAGTACCCATGCAAAGCCATGCATCTGGAGTTCAATTTGCGGTGGCTAGAGGCCCTGACACACTCACTCTCTCTCTCTATCCCCCCTCCGCCCATCTCTCCCTCCTTGCAAATAAATAAATAAATAATAAAACATTTTTTAAAAGAACTTACACACATAATGGAATTAAAGTGCTATGAGAGAGCTTCTGTGGTACTCAGGAAGCTGCCGCTCTAACGTAAGCCCCTTATGTTTCTGCTTTTCTAGGAAGACTGTGCCCTTAAAAACAGGTGCATCAGACCTTGTGCTAGAAACAGACTGCAGGATATCTTGACATAGACATCATCCTATAACCACTGGTAAACTGTCACTCCTCTAGACACACTGACCCAAGTCTTGGATAAGGAAAACCAACTTGACCGGTGGTGGAGTGTTTGCCTAGCACGCAAGAAGCTCTGGGTTCATTTGCCAGGACTGCATAAACCCAGCATGGTGGTTCATGCCCATAATTCCAGCACTAGAGAGGTGGAGGCAGAAGGATCAGAAAGTAAAGGCCAGAGAAAAAAAGAAAGGTTAGAAAGAAAAGGCCTCTAGATCCTCAGACTCGACCTGGGTCTGTTTTCCTACCTAGGGAAAAATCTTTCTGCCTGAACTACTATGCAGACATTCTCCAGGCCACTGCCTTCAAAGATGACAGGGAAGCCAAACAAACCGGGTGGATTAACTTGAATTCATATGGGTTGACAGCAAGCCAATTTTTCTTTCTCTACTTCATTTGTTTTGTCAGTGAATCTGATTCCTGGTGACCAGTATGTCCTGAAAGCAGAGAACAGGAAGCATATGAAAGGGACAGGTGGCTTGTTACTGGCCTGCTCCCGTGTAACAACAGCAGTTTGTGTTGGCTCATGTAAACAGACCAGAGTGACAGGAGACTTTGACACCAGGAAAGCTCTTATTGTGGCAGAGGCCACAAGAGCACTTATGAGAGACTGGAAGAAAACATTTTTCTTGCTGAATTGCACAAGTTTGAGAGTAATGTTTGCTCTGTGACCTAGAAAAAGAATCTAACTGGAATGTAGATAATTTATCTGTTCAATGACATATGTTATTAAGCCTACACAGAGGCTAATTCCTTTCGGCTCTATACGTGTTCTCTCCCAATCTATCGGATTGTTTTACTTGTCCGTCTTTAGATCTTTCTTACCGATCTGATGACTAGACCCTAGTGGGGCAGGAACTCTCTGCTCCTCTTAAGCATGGCAAATTTACTTGTGATTTTATGAAATTTGTGGAACAAAATAACTAAGTTTATTTCCATTTAAATTTACTTCAGAAATAGCATGAGACCCCCTTCCTAAGGACAGTAAAAGTGGGCAATAGGATCGTTTCAACTGAAAACATTTGGGACTTTATTTAAATACTGATGAGAGTTACCAAAGATTTTAAAAGATTGATAAGACTTCCTTTTTCTTGAGGCAGGGTCTCACTAAGCCAGGTTGACCTTTTGGAATTCACTGTGCAGCTCAGGCTAGCCTCAAACTCATGGTGGTCCTTGTACCTCAGCCTCCTGAGTGTTGGGATTAAAGGTGTGACCACTATACCTGGATTAAATTATATATATGCACATGAAGCCCTGGTTTCCCAGCACCACATAACCTAGGCAATGCCAGCCAGGTATAACATGCAGCCCTGTCCTGACTTTATTGTAAGTTTTGCAACATTTTGCAAGCTAAACTTTGTATATCCATGGCTCTATAAGCAGCATTTAGTAACTATCATATAATGTCTAAAGTAATGTTTGTTGAACACTTGGAATTAACCACTAGATCTAACTCAGAGGTACCAAGTCAAATTTTCTGGAATGTAGGGCCTAGAGATTTTTAACTAGATCTGGCTGTTCTTGGGCATGGAGTTTGAAATATTCATTTAAACGTTATTCTTGAGGGCTAGGTATTATATTAGATACTCAAGGCAACTAGTAAACAAATCGTTGGCTCCATCTTCACGAAGCTGAACTATAGATAGACAAACCATGAACAAGCCCAGAGGACCAGCAGAATTTAGGGGTCCAGCATTTGTAACGATGAAGGTAATGGACTTGAAGACCTGGCCACTAATGGGATGATTTCCCCTGGTGCTCTTTGTAGTGCTGGGATCCACAGGGCCCTGCTCATGCTTGGGAAGTGCTCCAGCACTGTCCTCCTTCCTCAAGGGCTTCCTCTACTCCTTGCATGTTCTAGCCATCTATTGAGGATGGCTTTCCTAGTCTGGAAAGATTATGTCTATAGAGTTTCAATACATCTTCTTCAGCCAGTCAATTTTTAATTTCTTTTGGTGACTGGAATGTTTTTGCCTTAGTGAAGGAGTTTCCATAAGTGTTTCTTCCTTCTCTTTTAAGAAATCATCCAGCTGGGCGTGGTAGCGCACGCCTTTAATCCCAGCACTCAGGAGGCAGAGGTAGGAGGATCGCCATGAGTTCAAGGCCACCCTGAGACTACATAGTGAATTCTAGGTCAGCCTGGACTAGAGCGAGACCCTACCTCGAAAAACAAAACAAAACAAAAATCAAGAAATCATCCAATGCATATTGTCACTTCCTTGCAATTCTAGCTATGAAAATATTTCATGAAAATAAATTGTATTGTGAATTTGTTTTGGGCCTTGAAGTTCTATCTTGAAGCTTATTAGTTTCTAAACTGGAAAAGAAACCCATTTAATTAACTCTCATTTAGTCACTTGGTTTTCTGCCTTGGAGATGATTCAGCTGTTTTGTTTTTGGTTGTCTTGCCACTTACTAAATGTGACTAGAGAAAAAAATCAGATCTGGTCAAGAGGTTTAACAGGGGACTAAGTGATGTCAGAAGGTGGTGTTGGTCCTGAGGAAGCCAGATCTAGGAAGGCAGACTTAAGCAAATGCCCTGGAAGGGGTTTAGGATATTGATCAGAGATTTTGACCTTTTAACCTCCTACTGACTTACTGTGAAACTTGTGCAAAACAATGAGTTTATTGTGTAGCAGGTAAAATACCTGCATAATTTTCGATTCATGGTCCAGAGGGATGCCAGTAAAAGGAATTTAAGGAATTCACTGAATGTGGACACAGTGTTCTAAATCTTAAATAGGGGAGATTTTTTTTAAGTGCCTGTCTATTAAAAAAAGAATGTATGAGTGGAAGCCAGAAGTAAGTTTTATTTTCTCTCCCTTTTCAAAATTCTTGAGCTCTAGTACCATATAAAATATTTTATAATTGATAATTTCTTATTTCTTACAAAAATTTAGAGACCAAATTTATGCCCAAATAAAAGTGTGTTGGACTGGAGAGATGGCTCAGTTATTTAAAGGTGTTTGCTTGCAAAGCCTGATGGCCCAGGGCCCAGGTTCAATTCCCCAGTACCCACATAAAGCTGGATGCCCAAAGTAGCAAAAGTCCCTGGTATTTATAAATAAATAAATAAATAAATAAATAAATAAATAAATAAATAATAAATTTCAAGTGTAAAACGGGCACAGAATTGGAAGGACTTTCTCAAGAGTACCTCTCTAATGCTAAGATGGGAACTAGTGTCATTTTCTGATTTCATATTTGCTCATTGACATGCTTAAGTGGTGAACATTTCTGTTCTAGTTTTGGAAATCTGATATATTTGTAGTCAGGTGGTATGTCTTTATGTGTTTAGTTTTTGTTTTTAAACTAAAAGAGGCAAATGATTTGTTTGAAAAGCAAAACGAGGGATTAGGACAAAGAAGGAATCTTGAATCACAAGGGAAAAGTCTGTATGTGTGTGGGATAACAGTCCAAATCCCAGGGCAAAGCACTAAAAGCTTCTCTTTTAAACTAAGCTGGAGTTGGGGGAAAGGAGAGTATACACTGAACAGATTCAAGATTGGAATCTGGACCGCTGTGACCTTGGACATCGTATTTCATGCCCCCATTTCCTAAGTAGAATACAGAAATGTCTCTTGTTAATGTTGTGAGGGGGATTTTCAGAATCACAAAAAAATTGTATGTTTATTGCAAGAAGTTTATCAATATTGAATGACTTTACGACTACAAATCAATGTACAGCTATTACATTATCACAGCTTAGATTGTTTACAAATGAAACTATCATTCAGAGGCCATTTTCAGGTCTAAAGCTCTTCGGATTAAAATAATCTAAAAGTTTTTAAGTTATCAAAAGATAAAAGTGTGTGGGGGGGGTGCTCAGAGATCTCTCAGTGGTTAGGGCACTTGCCTGCAAAGCCTGACGAGATGGGTTTGATTCTCTAAACCAGATGCACAAAGTGGTGTTTGATTGCAGTGGCTAGAGACCCTAGCATAATCCATTCTCATTCTCTCTCTCTCTCTTTCCTGGCAAATTAAAAAATAAATCAAAAACGATAAAAACAGGCATGAGGAGAGATGGCTCAGCAGTTAAAGGTGCTGCTTGCCAAGTCAGCAAATCCAAGTTCAGTTTCTCAGTACCCACATAAAAGCCAAGTGCACAAAGTGATGCATGCATCTGGAGATCGTTTGCAGCAACAAGAGGATCTGGCATACCTATGATCTCTCTCGCGCTCTCTCTCTCTCTCTTGCTCTCTCTCTCTCATACATGGATGATTAAAGTGAGTACAAAGTGAAGCCCAGGCTGGAGAGATGGCTAAGCAGGTAAGAGTGCTGCCCCACCTTGCTAATCACCTGCGACCCCAGTCAGTGGGAGCAGAAACCAGAGCATTGTTGAGTCTCAGGAAAATAGCAAGTTCCAGAATCAGTGAGACTCCGACTCAAAACATTCAGATATATATATATATATAAAACATTTTGTACATATATATATATATGCTTTAAAAGTGAAGTTTGCGTTCACAGATTTTACAACACAGGAAATAATAATACTGTTGGATGGGAGGTGGAAATATTCTGAAATTCTAGTGTTGGCTAAAGGCTTGACTATGACAGATTTGTGTATCACTCATGGTTGAATGAGTGAGTTCAGGTGCATCTGCTTGTCTGCTCCTGCTCTTCTTAGTGGAAGCGCTGAAGTTCCACACTAGAATTCCACAATAAACATCTTCCCCAAATCATGACTTTTGGGCCAGTTGTTTCCAGGCTTGCTTGTATTTTTCACATTCCTTTCTTGGCCTGCAATCTTGCTCTGTGACCTCTTCCATGGATTCCAGTAGGTCATTCAGTTGGGACCCAAGGAAGTCAGTAAATTAAACTTGATTTGGAATGGAGTACATAGGGTGTGTGGCTTGGATTGGAATCAAATTAGAATTGGCTAATCTTACTTGGTTTAATCTATGTGGGAAAGAATAGAACTAGAGGAAAAACAAACAAAAAATAGAGGAAGCTATTCTTGTACAATGATAAGTACTTTTTGTAAGGGATAGTTCTAAGGGCCAAAACTTAAATTATTTTTATTCTAAATTGGGGACAAGATTGAACAAAGGAATTTAGATTAATGTCTGCAGACATTTTAGTGTTTATTTTTGTAGATTTCCCAAGCCAGGATTACCAGGTTTAAAGCGGGGATGCTCCACCACCCAGGGATACTACTTAACAGAGCAGTTACTAAATCTTTTCCAGGGTTCTGGAAATGGGGAGGCATGTCTGGGAGCTTCAACTGGGGAAGCAGAAAATAAAACGATTTAATACTGAGGTTATGCTCAGAGTATCCATTTATTATGCAGTCCAAAGGAGAAACTTTGAGGCTGTTCAGTAATGTCCAGCACAGTTATTTCTTTAAACTGACTTTTTCCTCCTTTCCGTTATTTGCAGCTTGCAATGTGATGTCCCACAGAAGACAGGACCTAACATTGCAGTCAGGAAATCCCCGTTTTGAATAAGATGGGAACTATGTCAGAGCAGCCTGGGAAGGAGGAAGCCAGAAAAAAAGCCATCAGTGGGAGCCTCTTCACGAGTTCTGCTGGGCCATTGTTCTTTGAAGGGAATCCCCTGGGATTGCCCAGTAAATTCTTATAGTGAAGACCAGGGATTAGCCATTCAGGAGTCTGGAATGTGAGGAACATTTGTTCCTGACAATTGAATTTCCTCTCCAAGAACTCAATGTTTTGTTCATCTAATAGAGCAAACTCAGTTTTCAGTTAACAGAGAAAAGAAGCCTCACATTACTTTTACTTACTTATTTTAATTCAGCATATTGTTACAATGTTTTTATTGACAACTTTCTCTCTCTCTCTCTCTCTCTCTCTCTCTCTCTCTCTCTCTCTCTCTCTCTCTCTCTTTATTTTAGGTAGGGTCTCGCTCTAGCCCAGGCTGACCTGGAATTCACTATGTAGTCTCAGGGTGGCCTGGAAGTCATGGCAATCCTCCTACCTCTGCCTCCTGAGTGCTGGGATTAAATGCATAGACCACCACTCCAGTTGACAGCTTTCTTAATACAAACAACATATTATGATTGTAATCCCATCCACCCCCTCCTCTTCCCGCCCTCCCCTGAGTCCCATCTTTCCAACTAGTCTCTCTTCTATTTTCATGTTGTCAGGTTTTCCCACTCTTCTTGTGCAAGTCTTCTGTCATGATACCAGATCCACTTTTTATCTGGAAGATAGTATTTTAAGCATTCTTTCCCTCCATTGGCTCTTACGCTCTGTCCACCACCTCTTCCTCAATGGTTCCTGAGCCTTAAAAGGCGTGGTAAAGATGTCTCAGTGCTGAACACTCTACTGTCCCTACTCAGACATTTGGTGAGCTGTGAGTCACCCCAGAGGTCATCACCATCTGAAAAGAAAGGCTTCTCTAACCAAAAGTGAGAGTAACATTAATATATGGACATTAGCATAAGTAGAGGGCAGCTTGGTGGTCACAATACATCCACTTAGCCAGACCACAGTAGTGGTTTCCCCTAGGGCTTATGAGCTCCCTGCCATAGCTTTTGATTAGGTTTTTGGTGCCAGGCAGGAATTCCCTAACATGTTTATTCAGAGAGCAGTTGGTTTTCCCCATAACAAACATGCCACTGATGCATTATTTTTGGAGTCTAGGGGGATCCCCCAGATTTTTGAACCCCAAGTTCTGGGCTCTTTACTAATCCTTAATGAAGAAAAATAAAGACAGACTCAAGAAGGACAAATTACGAATTTATGTTTATCTGGGGAGAAATCACAAGTTGTTTGTTGTTGTTTGTTTGTTTTGTTTTGTTTGTCTTTTGTTTTGTTTTGGTTTTTGGTTTTTTGAGGTAGGGTCTCACTCTAGCCCATGCTGACCTGGAATTCACTATATAGTTTCAGGGTGGCCTCAAACTCAAGGTGATCCTCCTACCTCTGCCTCCTGAGTGCTAGGATTAAAGGCACAGAACATTTATGTTGTTTCCCCTCCTGCTCAGCCAGGCAGCTGAGTGGTTCTGGGGACTGAAAACTCACCCTGGGGAGTCCAGGCCACATGGAGCAAGGGCGCTGATCACAGAGGGTCTCACAAGGAAGCACGAGTCAGGAAGAAGAGAGGCGGGCAAAGAGGACAGGGTTTGAGTCAGGTAGGCAGAGAAAAGATGGGATTGGTTAATAAATCTGGAGGATGGATTCCAGAACCCTCCCACACCTGGGGCTGGGGTTGTAGCTTGTGGGACTGTGGACAACAGGGGGCTGTAGATCAGTCTGGATCAGTCACAAGCTTCAGTTTTGCCAGGAAAGATGGCATGTGGATTTGGCATCTCCTAGTTCCCTCTGGGCCTCAGTCCCTGACGGAAAATTGCTTCAATAAGCTGGCTCTCTCCTGTTCTGTCTCATCACCATTGCGTCGGTTGATCCATTTGGCCATAAAGCTTGCAGGATCCATAGGGTAGACATTTCTTTCTACTCAAAGAAAGAGAGAAATATCTACAATTGGAGAATATATGAATATTATTTGAGCCTTTTGGAAATTCTTTTTTTAATATTTTATTTATTCATTTTCAAGCAGAGAGAGAGAGAGAGAGAGAGAGAGAGAGAGAGAGAGAGAGCACCAGGGCCACCACCTTGTGGATCTGGCTTATGTTGTGGGTCCTGGGGAATTGAATCTGGGGCCTTAGGCACTGGAGGCAAGTGCCTTAACCGCTGAGCCATCTCTCCAGCCCTAAAGGAAGGGATTTTTAACAATTTTTATTTGCGTGTGTGTGTGTGGGGAGGGCACCAGGGCTCATCTGAACACACCAGATACATGTGATATTTTTTGTATCTGGCTTTATATGGATGCTGGGGAATTGAACCAAGTCTAGCAAAGTTCGCAAGCAAGCAAGCATCAGTAACTGCTGAGCCATTTCTACAGCCCTGTATTCATTTTTAATTGAAGTTGAGGTCAAGAGTGAATGCAGTGCTAACACACACAAACTTGCTTCATTTGTTCACCTCTGATTCTCCCAGGAGATTGGTTTTTGTTGTTTGCAAAATTAACCTTAAAAAATGTTAATTTACAGGCTCAGGTGCTACTGATGTGTAAACCTAAGGTAATCATTTCTAATAGGAAAATGTCTAGGTAAAATAAGGCACAGTTCAACCAATGATATTTATTTAAAAGTTTATGAAAATATGAACACGTGTAGATGCCTTAAACCTTTGTGAAACAGAGATATCTGCGCACCTAAATCAGAAAGTATTTAGTTTAAAATGGAGATTAAAAAGTGCCTATTTAACTAATGAACATAGTTGGAACAAAAATTAAACATATGTCCCTATCTCTGAGCGCAACTCTCTTTCCTGCATTTTCCTGTCATAACTTTCCAAGCTGTATGAAGCATGTTTTTGTCATGATGGAACAGACCTGTTATTTTTACAAGGAAATAAATAGGTCTTGTGTTCCTGTTGCCTTGGGCTTATTTCTAGTTGCATTTCTAGTGTGCTCCTGCCACCTTGTGCTTCCTGAAATCCACTGCAGTGCTCCAGGGACGACAAAGGTGGTATTGGGGGTGTGTGTGTCAAGGTTACTTAAGAGCAGGCAGGAAGGGAGAGGTACTATTCTCAAATACATGAAAGATATATATATATATATATATATGTAGAGAGAGAGAGAGAGAGAGAGAGAGAGTGTAAATTCTTTCCAAAGGTCTAAATGATTCTTTTTCCTCTATTAAATCAGTATTAAAATTATATTTTAGCTTGGTGGCACACACCTTCAATCCCAGCACTAGAAAGGCAGGGGTGCAAGGATCGCTCTGGGTTCAAGGCCACCCAGAGACTACATAGTGAATTCTAGGTCAGCTTGGGCTAGTGTGAGACCCTACCTCAAAAAAACAAACAACAAAAACCAAACATAAAACCACTATATTTTACCACTAGGAACTGTGACCTAGTAAAACAGTAGAGACATGGGTTTTAGTGCTGATAGCAGCCAGCATCATAAGTAAGAATTTAAACTGAATTGTCCTTGCCTACCCCTTAAAAATGGTCCTTTCCGCATTAAAAACCCGAATAAGACAATTATACCTAGAAAAACTTGGTAGATTTTAAAATGAGTTTCTTTAAATGAAATGTCTGCTGTGTTTACAAGAGCTGTTTTCCTCTTTCCCCATTATCATTCCAGGCAACATTCCATGTGTTCATTCCCTGGAACTTTATATGGTCTGCTGCTTTGAAGTTATGCTGAGTTCTAGGAGGAGAGCCTTTACCTGGAATTTTGGCCTCCCAGCTTGACAGTAAACGAGCTTGATTCCATGACTTGTCTAAGAAGCTCTAAGGCCTTTACTTTAAGGAATTCATTTAACTACATTGACTTTGAAATGATTTGCAAGGAACGATGGATGGGAATAATTTATGTGATTTCTGGAATGGTAACATGGTCTTTTCTAGTCTACTAAATGACTGAAAGTTCCAAACCAAAGGCACCTTTACCTACTCGTTGGTATCTTGATTGAATTATAATCCTGGTGGCCCGAGTGATACAAAGCAGTGTTTGCTTGGGGGGGCATCAAAGCGGGGACCCCACCTCCTATCTCCCTGGGATGGAAGGGGCGAGAGAGAATTATGGTCCCTCCCTTACGAGTTAATCTGACAGAGCCTGCTGGAGACCATCTTTTACCTGAAAGCCTGGTAAAGAGGTGGAGGAGTTATCTCCTCAGACACCCCTTCATTGGGAGGGTCCCTCAAGGACCTTACAGGTGAGCCTGACCATTTCTTTGAGTTCTAACCCTGGAGGTGTAACCTCTCCTCCTCCTTTTTCTTCAGATGCCAGCTGAAATCCTAAGCTCGTTTGTCCTAATGCTTGGGTTTTGTTTTTTTCAACCTTTTTCTTAATGAATCTTTCCTGCCTCAACCCTTGTCATGTGTATGCCTACGTCTGTGGTTGTGAGACAAACAACTTGACATATGAAAACCTAAGACAATTCCTTTTTAATGGCTAAATAATATTCCATTGCATGTACTGTGTTCCGTTTGCCCATCCGTCAGCTGATGACTTTGGGGCTGCTATGAATAATACTTTAATGAACACTTATGTACAATTGTTTAATTGTGGTTCCTATTCTCTTTGGAAGAAAATTAGGAATGGAATGGCTTGGTTAATGACAACTGCACCTTTGGCACAATTTTACATTCTCATTAACACTGTCAGGGTTCTAATTATTTCCCACCCTCACGGACACCTAACTTGCCTCCTTCTCTCTCTCTTTTTCATTTCATTCTTTTCTTCCCCCCTTTTTTGGTAACAACCACTTCCTGAGTGTGAAATTAAAATTGTCTGGTGTGTTTTTTCCTTAGCTGCATTTCTTTCAGATGCGAGGTCCTAATCATTGTACTGCGGAGCCCAAGACCTTGAGGAGTTCAGTAACTAGCTGCAGGGGGAGTGATGACCTCCCTCTCGCTCTTCTGATTCTTTCTTCTGAACAGGATGGGAACAAGCCTGGCGGCAGGTCCCCTCATTTTACCTGAGACACACCTACATGGAAACCGGCTTCTCATTTATACTAGCTCAGAACAGAGCTGCTGGTGGAATCTGTGCTTCTGGGAAGTCTTTCCATGGCAAGCACGTTTTCCAAGGACATGGGAACTCTGCCTAATGAGAAAGCCATTCATTCTGAGGGAAAGCAGAGAAGAATGAAAACAAAAAACCAAAAGTTCCTTTACTGGAAACAGATGGGCCGCATCAATTATCCATTCCGAAGAATACAGAGCCAGGTCAACTTGTCATGGCCCGAAACAAGTCTCTTTAGCCAAGTTACAACTGGGATCTCATCTACTGTTCACGCTTTCCTCCTGGTGCACCAGACCCCTCATTGTGAAGGCGATCTGCCAGAGAAGAGGGCCGTGTTCCCTGATTGCCGGGCCCAGTCCTGGAAACAACAGCGAAGATCACCAGTCCTTTGCCAACATTCCACCTGGTCAGGTGTGGCTGGGCCAGGAGTCACCCTCCAGAGCGGTTTCCTCTCTGGTTTCTTCCTGTATCTTTTCTCTCTAGGCCGGCTGGGAGACAGCATTGCCCCCGAGTCTAGAAGTCTCCTGTGGACCTGTGATCTTTAAACCCACCAAACAAGACAGATTTGTAGGAGAAGCCCCCCACGAGACTGACTTCACTAAGCATTGCTCTATTATATTTTTTACCATCAGAAACCTAATATTTGCTGATGATCCTTTAAGGGAAGAGAGGAAAAAGAGAAGAGATTTTTTAAAAATAGCACTAACCTTGTGTAAAGAATGTTAAATGTTATTATCTAGCAGTGAAAATACAAAAGACAGAAAAAAAAATAACATACTTATCATTGCCCAGATATGGCCTTCTGGCTGCTATTCCAGAACTCTAGGGAAATTCCAGAAATCTCTGTCTACAAATATGTCCTTCACCTTATCTGCCTCTGCTGAGAAACTCAGGATAAGCAGGGTATCAGTGAAGAAGTCCAGTCCCATTGTGGTGGTGGGAAAATCCCTTTTGGTCCCTGTCCACAAAAAGCCTGTTTGTCCTTCCCCTGTTTTCTCCAGCATTCCTGATAACAGCACAGTGTCCCCTAGGTGTTCAGGTGGTTAGTTTGTCTGCTTGTTGAAAGACTAACCTTGGAGAAAGGAGAAGCGAGTTAGAATTGAACTCCAGGAAGGGACATTCTACCCTCTGAGCCCAAGGCTTCTAGTCATTCTGCCTTCACTGATTCACACCTAGGACACACTTCTCAGTTTATACTCCTGGTTCCCCAAGACAAGAGAAACTTGCCACTCCTGGGGTCCCCATGTTTGGGTGAGCGCCTACATCGACAGCTTTTGACCAGACACTTGGACCTCAAGGGTAGAAACAAAACAGAATCTTGTACTTCCAAGCTGTGGGGATCATTGGATTCTGCTTCTTTGAAAGCTTCTTTTTGTGTTCAGGGCTAACATTCTGAAGAAATTCCGAAACTTCTGGCAGAATGCAATTTGAAGCTCTGGTTCAGACCTGCGTGTCAAATTGGGCAAGTTGTAGATTAACTAGGGACTTTGACCTATGCTCGCTGTGCTGGGTCACCGGGTGACGTGTCCATCCACGGGTTGTTTGTTGATGTTGAGAATTGAAGGAAGAGTTCAGAAACATCCTGTTACAGGATGTGTGGACAGACCTGCCAGAAACCTGCAGTTTGAGCGACAGCTGATGGCCTGCCCTCTTGTGGTCTGTGTGTGGATTAAATGAATAAAGACAGGTACAGGTCCAGCCCCCTTGTCCAATTTGCTGGCCATCAGGATTTGGATGAAGGAGAGATGGAGGAGAGAGGGCAGGGTGCTGAGGGACCTCACTGCTGAGCGGTCATTCCAGTTCATCCCACAGGGCTCCTTTGGTTTAGTGAGACACCCTCCTTCCCCAGCCCCTTTCTAGGGAGTCATTCTATCTCAAAACTCTAGTCAGGATTTTGGGTGTGTGTGTGGGGGACGTGGGCTTCTTTCCAGTGTGCACAAAGTGCCAGCCTCTGTTCCCTGCCCTCATTCCACGCCTGCCTAGGTGAGTCACTGCAGGGCTGTGGGAGAACCTTCTTTGTGCTTCCTTCAGGCCCTTCTTGGCCTTTGCACTTAACTTCCAGCTGGCTTCCCAATCCTCAGGTGCCTGTGTAAGCAAGACTGTTGAGAGAGAGAGAGAGAGAGAGAGAGAGAGAGAGAGAGAGAGAGAGAGAGAGAGAGAGAGAGAGAGAGAGCGCTGCCTCAGTCCCTAGGGAATGAGAAGAATGTTGGGAATGTCTGACACTACTTTTCAGACCCTCCTGAAAGAAAGATTTCGTCCAGTGTTAGGAGGGGGCAGTTAAAAAAACAAAAAAAACAAAACCCCTGCCTCTGACTACAATTACCTAAGGCCATAATACCCAACCTGGGGTCTGCGTGTTTACGTTTGCTGTCTTGCTCAGTCTATCCATCCAGGAACAGAGGCCTCTGGGAAAGGTGGTTGGTTTTGTAGCAAACTATAAGTATATGAAATTAATTTAGCTGTAAATTGCCAATATGTTAGGCTATTAAATATGTTGGGTTATTTGTCGTAAGATTTTAGTTGTAATCAACATACTTAAAGGAAGTGGGACAACTGTCATCCACTTCTCTGTGTTGAAATACTGGTACTAAATGTCACTTGAATAACTCGGGACTTCTAGAGTGATTTTTCATTACATAACAGGGAGGGAAAATATCTAAGGTTTGATTCCAAGCAGTCACAGTCTTTCTGGTTCTCTTTCTACATTGTTTCTTTCTTTCTTTTTTTAATGTTTTAGAAAATATTTTTTTAAACATTTTATTTATTCATTTTCAAGCAGACAGATACAGAGAGAGAGAAAGAGAGAGAGAGAACCAGGGCCACCACCTTGTGGATCTGGCGCATGTGGGTCCTGGGGAATTGAACCCGGGGCCTTAGGCACTGGAGGCAAGCGCCCCAACCGCTGAGCCATCTCTCCAGCCCTAGAAAATATTTTATTTATTTGAAATTGAGACTGAGAGAAAAAGACAAAGAGACTGAGTATGGACCTGCCAGGGCTTCCTGCCACTGCAAACAGACTCCAGATGCATGCACCACTTTTTGAGTACTGGGCAAATTGAACCCGGACTGGCAGGATTTGCAAGCAAACACCTTTAACTGCTGAGCTACTCTGCAGCCCTCAGAAAGTTTTTGACAACCTTTGTGACAATGAGAAGAATCGTACACGAAGAACGTGATCTGTTGGTTGAGGCCTCTGTGTCATCCTCAGGCTTGCCTGGCTCCTGATGCCATCTGTCCACTACATTGGAACCTCGTCACTCTGCTCCACACTTCTCCATGAAAACCACCTTGGAAACACAAAGCCATTTCCACTCACACTGAAGATGTGCAAACATTAACTTGTAAGACCAGTTTGGTGAGAATTCTCCTGGTATTAAGCTATACATATGAAGGAGCCTCTTCGCCCAGAATTGTCACTGTGTCCTGTGAACACTCTCTCTGTGGCTGCCCATTGTAAGGTCCCTTAATGCATGCCAGCCCAATTCTAAAACTTCAAACACTTGAAATCTCAGGATTTGGTTATGTTCCTTTCAAATCTTTCAAAGCATTTGTATTCAAAGCCTCCACCTCCGCCCCTCAAAGAAGAGGCTCTGGTCCTCAGTGCTGGCCCCTCCCCATCATGGCTGCCCTTGGCTGGAGAACTTGAGGCCTCCTCTCCCCTGCCCTATTCTCACCTCTTTTCTCTCGGTTGTGACTAATGTGTTGATTTTGGAAGGTCTGAGGTGGTCCTCTCTCCTGAGCTAGCTGTGCTGGCTCTTCAGTGGGCTCTACCTCCGACAAGGCTGCTGCTGAGGGTCTGAGCAGTGTTGTCCTTCCCACCTGGGGTGCCCCTTAATAAATAGCTTGCTGGCTGAAACCCAACCATCAGAGCTGTATGAAACCCTTATTTCTGACTACTCCCCAAAGTGACAGTGCAGCCTGTCCCCCTGGTCCCTCCTCTCCCCTAACCGCTGGCTCTACTCTGCTGGGGCAGTGCAGTGACATGAGATTTCAGAGCAGACCCAATCTCCAATCCTCAACTTAGTGATGATGATGGGAGGCAACATTTCTGTTACAGCCTTATCCTATCAGGGCTCAGGTCCAATTCCCTCCAAAAAGAAAGGGATAAAGGGGGTTGAAAAGATGGCTCAGGGGTGCTTGCCTGAAGAGCCTAATCATGCCTGGGGTTCCATTTCCCAGGACCCATGTAAAACCAGATGCACAAAGTGATGCATGCAAACATTTTTTTTTTAAAAAAGAAACAGATAAAGGAAGGAATCACTGTCACTGGACAAGTATACTTTCTCTCTCTCTCTCTCTCTCTCTCTCTCTCTCTCAAGTCATCTTCTGGGCTGGAGAGATGGCTCAGCAGTTGAGGTGCTTGCCTCCAGATCCTAAGAACCTGGGTTCAATTCCCCCAGTACTTACACAAGCCAGATGCATAAAGTGGAGGACCTGGTGCGTCCATATTCACTCTCTGTCTCTCTGTATTTCTCTACTTACAAATAAATAAAAATAAATTTAGAAAAAGTCATCTTTCATCTGAGAAGTGGGTCTATTGAAGTGTGGATTAGCTCCAATCTGTGCATGAGGAAGGTGTCTGCTGCTTACACCCTTTAGCAAGGACTGTGATGTGGAGTTCTAGTTGATCCTGACCTTGGCCTTGATCCTGATCTTGGCTGTTCTCGCCCTCAATGCAGAAGGAGAAATTCAGCTTGTATTTCATGATAAAGTCAGTTGGCCTGGATCTGGGATCTGAGTGTTGGTTGTCTTTTGAATTTTTTTTCTTTATTTAAAATTCACCCACTATAACTCAAGGAACTGAGTGGAAGAGGGGGCGGAAAGACTGTACGAGCCATGGTGGGGACAATATCCAGAGACATTGGCCCACCTTAGCAACAATACACAAAGGGGGAAGAAAAAATTGGCTACTTCTTGTGCAATTCATAACCCCGTACCCCATAAGGACTGATCCCAGTATGCCCCTCTCCCAGTGGGTTTGGGACAGGGAGCAGGGAAATAGGAGTATCACCACAAGATTTGCTCATACAATGTATCTAATTATTGATAATAAAGGTATAAAAAATGTTTAATACTATTGATTTATTTAGTTGCAGGCAGGAAGAGAAAGGAGAGACAGAGGTGTCAGAGCCTCCAGCCACTGCAAACAAACTCCAGAAGCTTGCACCACTGTGCATCTAGTTAGTATTGGGGAATCGAACCCATGCTGTGATAGTTTGAATAGATGTTCCCCAATAGAATTTATTATAATTGTGAATTGTCTCCAGCCTTCTGGCTGGAGGAGGTGTCATTTTGGCCTGGCCTCCTGAGGTCTGGCCTGAGGTATTTCTAAATTCAATCCAAAATACTAGGGATACTTATGCAAAAGAGCAGCCAGAACCCAAGTCTGGCAGTTCTACTATTTGTGAGTTACAGTGTTACATTGTGCTTCCTTGCTTCTGGAGGTGCTGGGCCTCGGTCTCTGCCTGGATCTGTGTAAGGGGGCCAGCCTTTCCTGAACTTTCCCTGGATCTGTTATTTCAATAAATACTTTCCTCCCCAAAATTGTACCTGGTTTGGAGATTCATCCCAGCGGCATGTGGCTGACTACGGCACATGCCAATAGGCTTTGCAGGCAAGAACCTTAACCATTGAGCCATCTCTCCAGCCCAGTAGTTGTCTGTAAAAAATAACAATCTCCTAGAGATTTTGGTGTGCAGTGAAGGTTGAGAACTTTACATAACCATCAAGAGCAGAATGGGACCCTGAAGTTTCCAGATTTTGCATTAATTGTAAAGTGGGAAAAAAGTGTAGGGGAAAAATGGCATTCTTGAAGTACAACGGAAGAAAGCAAGCTATGTGAATGAATTGAAGAATAAACACAGGGAGGGATCATTAAATACTTCTACCTCTCTTCCAATTTTCCTTTCCAATCACTTTTTTTTTCTTCATCAAATAATCTCATTCTTGGAAAAAAGATAATGGAAATTTTGCTTTTGAACTTTTTCTTAGCATTGACCAGTTGGTCTGAGCCTGTGGCCTGACTTTATATCCGATCTTTGCTTTATGATTTTGTAGAGAGTTGAGACAAGAAGTCTCTAATTAGTAATCTTCAACAGCAGCTGGGTTCTCTAAGAGGCTTTTCTGGAACTATGAGAAGAATGCTGCTTCCTCCTGTGGCCTTTCAGTACCTTCTGCACCCCCGTCTTCTCTTCAAGTCTCCTTTTGCCTTTGCCACACAGCAAGCCCCCCAGAGACACAGCTGACCTCAAAGTCCAGAGAGAAGAGAGGACATCTCTGTGCATTCTCCTCTTAGGAGAGAGAAAATATTATAACAATGCTTTCCATTTCCTTCTATGTCTTACTGAGCATGAGCCAATCATATATCCATTTTCCAACCAGGGCTCATGGATGGCAGGCCATGAGAGTAAAGCATCATGGGAGAAGTCAAGCCATGAGAGTCAAGTGTCATGGGGGTCTCCGCTCTGCTCACTTTTCTCAGCACTGTTTTTCTTTCATGTTTTGTCAAGCATCCTGCCCCATTTTCCTTCTGCTCCTCAAGTCTTCCTGGTATGTGCAATCATTTAGGGATATGAAGTCAGATTGCACATGGATTAGTTTTAAGTGGATGCATTTATTTTAGTGCTAAGTTTATGCCCTTGGATTTGTGTTCCCTGAGAGAGTCAGCAGGATAAAAGGTCAGCATGGCAAGGTTGATTTGAAATGCATTTCCATGTGCTACAGTGGCAATGACCTTGGCAGTCTCGTCAGATCCCCTGAGTGTATCCTCCCAGAGGCAGTGATGTCTACGAGGCATTTCATGGGGTCAAAGTATTTCTACAGTCTCATATTGATAACTCAAGGAACATTATTCTCTTGCTTCCTTTTGAGTTGCAATAAGGCAGGCATTTGAAAGTTTCCTATGATAGTCTTTCTTATACCTTTCACCATCCCCATTTGAACAGCTTTTGTCAGACATTATTGGTCAAAATTGTTTGAAAAATCAAAGAGAAAGAGATGAAAGAGAAAGAGAGGCCATACTGAAATATGCAAGCTACTGATGTGAAAGTAGCCTGGCAGAGCACTGAGTGGTTCAGAGTGAAGTGCAGAATTCTATAATTGGTACAGGACAGAGCACCGGTATCTGGCAATTTCAGGGGAAAATATATGTACAAAAAGATATATAGGAAGTGGTTTTGGAAAGTAATTCAAATATAGTCTTTTTTTTTTTTTTTGAGGTAGGGTCTCACTCTAGCTCAGGCTGACCTGGAATTCACTATGTAGTCTCAGGGTGACCTTGAACTCATGGCAATCCTCCTGAGTGCTGGGATTAAAGGCATGCACCACCATGCCCGGCTCTAAATACACAGTCTTAAACAGCAGTATAGTGAACCAGTTTCATAGCATCTTTGGCAGGTAAGTTAATGGTCCCTGCTTAAACTTCAGGTTGAGGTGGGCAGGTTTACACCATGGAACCCATATCTTTGTCTGTCACAGACTACGAAGGACGTGAACTCCTGACCTAAGCCACTCATTTTCCTTCTCAGTTTCCTAGTAGCCCCAAATCTACAGTAAGGTGGTGCTGAGTTGGACCCGGTGCTCAATGTGGGTATTAGTTAGACTCAGCTTTAGGTTGGAGGTCCAGAAAGCAAACATTGCCAGGCCTCAGAAAGATGGGTGTTCCTATTCTCTCAGGTAAGTCTAGCCTCATTCGAAAGCCAAGTTCATGACCACAGGGCCTCAGGCCCCTTCTGTCTTGGGTCTCGGCCATTTCAACATGTGGTATAGTGTGGTGTGCTGGTAAATTGGCTTTGGTGGGGGACAATCGTGATGGGTAACAGATGCTTAATTTCCATGGTGGAGACACTCCAACTGTGGTCAATCTCCAGCCGCAGTGCTGTCATAAGCAGCTTGGGAATTTCCTGAGTGCTGAGCCGTCTGCTGTCACAAGCACACATGAGCCAGTTCTAGAACAACACCTCATGGCTCAGAGGGGCTGCCCTCACTCCAGACATTAAAATTGCAGTAGAAAGGGAAAAATGGGATGTGGAAATCAAACTCCCTCCTTTAAAAATTTTTAAATTAATTAATTAATTATACACACAACACACACACACACACACACACACACACACACACACACATATATATATGGAGAGAGAGAGAGAGAGAGAGAGTATGGCATGCCAGGACCTCCTGCCACTACAAATGAACTCCAGACACATGTGCCATTTTGAATCTGGGTTTATGTGGGCATGGGGGTAATTGATCCATAACCATCAGGCTTTTCGAGTAAGTGCTTTTAACCCTGAGCCATCTATTTAGCCCTTCCTCTTCCTTTTTTAATGTGTTAGAGACAATGTGAGCTAAGCTTTCATTTAATCTTTTTGTTGCCAGCTTTCTCATTTCTGTGCAGAAAAGAACCCAACCTAAAGCAGCTTTTGGAGGAATGGGTTTAGTTTAGCTTATGTACTAGAGGGGAAGCTCCATCATGGCAGGGAAAATGGCAGCAGGAGAAGAGGGTGGACATCACCTCTGCCACAACAATACAAACAGTGACAGGTAGGTGAGGGAAAGCTGGCTATAATATCCATAAGCCCGCCCCCAACAACACACCTACAACAAGGTTCCAATTCCAAAACTGCCATCAGCTGGGCATAAAGCATCCAGAAAACATTAAGTTTATGGGGAACATCTGAATCAAGCCACTACACTCTCATTAGCCAGAACGTAGCATTAAACACATGACAATACCTAGGTGAGGAATGTATTTTTAAAAAATAATATATTTATTTATTTGAGAGTGAGAGAAAGAGGAAGAGAACGATAGAGAGATAGAGATAGAGACAGATTATATATATGTATATATATGTGTGTATATATATATATATATATATAGAGAGAGAGAGAGAGAGAGAGAGAGAGAGAGAGAGGAGAGAGAGACAATGGGAGCACCAGGGCCTCTATCCATGGCAAAATAAACCCGTCAACACCTCCCCCCAAAAAAACACCTCCAGATGCATGAGCCATCTTTTGCATCTGTCTTTATGAGGGTACTGGGAAACCCAGGCCTTAGGCTGGGTCATCTCTTCAGCCCAGGAATGTATTTTTTTTGTTGTTGTTTTTATTTTGGGCTGCCACTTGCCTCCTTAGAATTTAAAGGTTCTTTTATCTTTTAAGAAGAAGAAAATAAATTTTGGGAAGTAATTAGTGTTCTCTGTCATTGATGGCCATACCAGTTATTCCTTATAAATATCATGTTAATGAGGAGCCAGGAGGAATCATGTGACACGTAAACAGAAAGGGGGGTTGGAGAAGGACCATGGGGTGGAGGAAAAGTGGAGGGAAAGAAAGACTGGGGAGAATGAATGATGCCTAAAGGATAAATATAAAAAAAAGAAGAAAATAAAAAGTT
>PVHP010026121.1:0-24886 GCA_004024765.1 Zapus hudsonius
AGTAACTACTATGCATTAAGAAGTATCAGCGACCCATTCCCTTATGTGTCTGTGGGTAGGAGTTTGGTCTGGTTTTATAATTATTGTTGTATTTGCAACACCTGCTGTTGTATTCGCACCTGGCCTAACCCAATGCGCACAGATATTTGTTGAATTGATGTATTTGTTGAATGACTTCCTTTATGATGGATGAACTCGTTCACCAAGCATTCCAATAGACCCTTCAAAAACTGACTCTGGTTTGCAGCTCTCACCTCAGCCCCGTAGAGATGACATAAAAACTTCCTATAAGCAAGTCGTCTGCTGTGTTACTGCAACAGTCTTCGATGCTGGTCCTTTGAGCTTGGAGCTGCGGCAAAGTCTGGGATCTTGTCAATTAAGGAACAAGTAAGACTGGTACAGAACCATGAAACAGAATGGTAGGAAGTCCTAACTGGGAATCAGATAAGCAGCAAGAAGGCAGAATTGAGATTAGCAAGCAGAGAATCTAAATGAAGTTCGTTCTGGCTTTACAGAGCCCTGGGTTCAGTTGCGAGACACACACACACACACACACACACACACACACACACACACACACACACACACACAGTGTTCTCTGACTCTGCTGAGTCCATATAACAATCTCTGTTTCTTAATCGTAATTTCCTATGTATATTTCATTGATAAAAGAGAAAGCAAAAGTAGTCACCTGTGTGACCTTCACAACTAGAGTTTGAAATCTCGAAGCATTCAAGACCACATCTTTTTGCTGAAATGATTCGCAAGTATTTAGTCGTTAAATAGTCTTTGATTAGTCTCTGTCACTTCATTAGGTTTAGGTTTATCACATTTGCTCTCTCACGATGATTACTTATTAGCAGATAGCTTTAGAAACAGGTGTTTTTGAACAGTTAAAAGTTTTCGAAAGAAACAATGAAAGAAAGGCAAGCTGGACGGGCTTTGGGTTTTACCACTGGAAGTCCTGGCACAGCCCGAGTCTGACAACCTTGGTGGTCTAACAGGATTGTGTGGGAGTCCTCTGGTCGGACAATGAATGGCCTCTGTGGCTTTGTCCATGACCTCTCTGCATTGTGCGCTGCCGTCTCCAGTGCCATCATTAATTAGTCCTGGCTCTCCCGTTTGGGCATTAGAAGACATCTCTGAGAAACCAAGTTAATAAATTGGAGTGGGTGAGCTGCTGGCCACCGGAACCTACGACTGTGTGGGGGCAGTGGGAGGGCAGCCCTCTCCTTTGATCCTGGGGAGACGGTCAATTCTAACAGGCTGCAGGGGAGGGAGTTCCCGCTTGGGGGGGAGGCCTAGGGGCCTCCAAGCCCAGCAGTGGAAATGCACTCATTTGTTTCCAATTTCGAAGCCATGAGACCTGGGGGGATGGATTCCCATGTTGCTTCAATGAATTCTCCCAACAGACGGTGGAATTCCAGCAAGGGAACGGCAGTCGTTATCCCCAAGCGTCAACCAGGAGCTTGGCACTGTGACGTACTTCTGTGAATGTAGTGCATCACACCTGCATCACTCTCTTACTGTCCTGGACCGGTCTTACCAGCCATGATAACCATATGCATTTAGGAGCCTGCTCGCTAGTGCCAGGCATTCTCTAAATGACTTCTGCTCACCAGCTCAGTTCCCATGTCCTGTCTGAGCCGTCCCCATCTTTCAAGAAGGAAGCCCCAGCCCACCAGGCCCTGGGTCGTTTTTCATCCAAACACAAACATTTTACCACGCCATGATATGGCTCGTAAAATTTGAACACTTTGATGGGCACCTCACGGCTTCCTGTCACTACATCCAGGACAAAAGAGCTGCAGCTGTCAATCCTTTGAATTTAGGCAAAAGTAGAAATTTTGCTTTGGTGGTTAGGAAAACAAGCTCTGCGTTAGACTTTTTAAAAATATTTTATTTATTTATTTTCAGGCAGAGAGAGAGAGAGAAAGAGAGAGAGAGAGAGAGAGAGAGAGAGAACCAGGGCCACCACCTTGTGGGTCTGGCTTATGTGGGTCCTGGGGAATTGAACCTGGGGCCTCAGGCACGGGAGCCAAGTGCCTTAACCGCTGAGCCATCTCTCCAGCCCTCTGCTTTAAACTTTACCTTGCCTAGAAAGTAACCTTGAAGGCACGATCATGACGGCTTCAGTCCCATCCTATTTCTGAATTATAGGAATGTGTCATGCTTTTGTGTTCATGAAAAAAATATAAAAGGAGTGATTGGGATTTGGATGTCACTGAGGGTTTTGGGATTGAAGGAGTAACAATTTAAACCATGGGAAATTCTATGGCTACACGTGTTCTCAGAGTCATAACTGGATATCACTGGAAATGTGCGTCACCCCCAAAATTCATTGTTAACTGATGGTTCAAAGTCCATCTGTCCTGTATGTTGGTCTCCTCTAGAGCCAAACATTCAAGATGGTCATCTCTCCTGCCTTGCTTATACCTCATTGGTGAGGCGATAGAGCTTGTCAGAGTCTTTAAAATACACTAAGCCGGGGGAAATGCAAACTTTTTTCTTCTCTGGGCCACCACAGACCACTGATGAAGAGTTGTCTTGGGCCACACATTAGTATTAGTACAAAGATACTAATGGGAGCTGATGAGTGAAAAGGCCTGTGTATAGTGTTCGTGCTGTTCTCCACCCAGATAAGCAATAACTCAGAAAGAAAGCCCTCACAGAATTCTAGTTTCTATAGTGCCTTGTCCTTGAAAATGTCAAGCAGGTCCCAAGTTTATGATAACTAATAAAGAAGGTTAACCTGTTGAACATAGCAAAGGGATAATATACCATTGTTTGGGGGTATTTGATTATAAAGGTAAAAGAGGGCAATATAAAATACTGGGATATTTGACATTGTACTTGAGAAACGAATGCGTCGCTATCTGATTTGATTCAAGTTTGCTATTCTCACTGAGTTTTCAGGGTCTCCCCAGGTATTTGCATTCTAATTGTGCTCTTGAAAATAGTCGCTCACAAATACAGGCACTGCCCAAAAGATGGCAGGAATAAGGCATGATTGTGAAGCCAGGGTTGGTTTTCTCTGGGAAGAGAGGACCCATCTAGTAAAGAGATATGATCACAATTTTCTTTAGGTTAAATGTCAGGTTGTAGGTCTGTGCGTTCCATTTGAAAACTGGCGAGTAACATACTTATGTCAACTGAAAATGGAGCTGCAATATATCCAAGGATTATTTGCCTGGAATCCTTGAAATATTTTCTAAATGTTTACATCAAATCAAAAATTAAGGCTGTGTATTTTTTCAGTGTTCACAGAAATTTTACACAAGTGTATCACAGCGCTTGTATACAATGTTTACGCAATGTATCAAAGTGCTTGTGCCAAAATGATTGTCTTCGCTTGATTTTGCCACAATTTCAGTTTCATTTAGAACACTATTATGATTTGACGAGTTGGTTTTCACCTTGAAGAAGCATATTTCACTCATTTTTAAATGAGTGGGTAAATCCAATACAAATGTTAAATCTGTAAGCCAGTTTCAATTTCAAGTTCTGGCACAAATTTGGGGTGGTTTTTTTTTTTTTTTTTTTTTTGATACCATAAATGACTTGATTACACGTCACAAATCAAATAAATCTTTTCAACATTTGGCCTCGATGTGGCTGTCTTCCCATAATAAACAATGTCACCATAGTCAGGCATAGTCAGGATCAACACTTTTAAGGAATTACTGGAATTGGCTAAGATTTCAGTCCTTGACTATTATGAATTTCACAGCCTTGCGCAGTCCCTCAAGAAAATTTGTTTGCAAAAGAGCGAAGAATGATTAATGATAGGCCATTAAATGTGAACTTTGAGCCGCAATTGTATCATCTTCTATTAGTTTCACGAGTCCCTGTCTTTTACCTGAGTCACCGGGCCTCCATCAGTAACTAACTCCACCAGGTATGTTCACAATGGACAAAGAAAAGCTTTTTAACTTATTTTTTTTCACTGCTCCATATAAATCTCATGATGGAGTCATGTCTTTTGTTTGTTTGTTTGTTTTGTTTTTTGTTTTTCGAGGTAGGGTCTCACTCTAGCCCAGGCTTACCTGGAACTCACTCTTATAAGTCCCTGGCTGGCCTTGAACTCACAGAGATTCTCCTACCTGTACCCTGTACCTTCTGAGTGCTGGAACTAAAGGTGGGACACCACCACACCTGGCCAGATTTCTTTTTTATTTTTTTGGTTTTTCGAGGTTGGGTCTCCCTCTAGCCCAGGCTGACCTGGAATTCACCGTGTAGTCTCAGGTTGGCCTTGAACTCACAGCGATCCTCCTACCTCTGCCTCCCGAGTGCTGGGATTAAAGGCGTGCGCCACCACGCCCGGCTTGTAGTCATGTCTTTTAATGGCACTCAAGAAGCCATTTCTTTGAAAACATTATATTCATACCTGTAATAAAATTGGCAGTTGAGCCTTATTTTAGCACAGTGATGTCATCTATCACCAATTGAAAATTAAACTTCAATATGGATGATGGAGGAGGGAAGGCAGAAAGAGACATCAAACAGAAGAGAGCAGTTGGAGAGAAAAAGGGGTTTGATCGAAGGGGTGGGAAAAAAGAAACAGAAGAAGGCCGTGGAAGGAGATGATCGAATTACAGTATGTTCATGTACGAAAATTATTGATAACAGTTGTTTAAACGTTTCATTGACAGAGCAGTTAGTTTCCTTCATGACAGACACGCCACCATTGCACCAGTTGGTGCATCTGGCCTGGCTGGCCAGCCATAAAGTTCGCAAGATCCAATACTGGTTCAGACCATTGACTTTTCTCCCCCAAAAGGCTGCCTAGGTTTTCCAGCATCCTGACAGCTAGTCAGCAGGGAGGAGGCTTCCAGCTCAGCTCCAGCTTGGTTTCTCAGTGACCTGCAGCCAAGCATGCGGAGTCTTCAGCAATAGGATCTTAACATCTAGTTCTTTTTTTTTTAATTTATTGTCCATAATGAGTTACAACATTTAGTGGGCAAACAATGAGTTATTATCCCCAATTCCCCGCTGCCCTCCCTTCTCCCCTCCACTGGATAACCTCCTCCATGGGTCGTCTGGATCAGTCCTTGTGACGGGACCCTGGATAGCCTAGTATTCAGCCCGGTCCTCCTGGCCCAAGTGTGTTGTTACTGAGGGGTGCCATGCCTCTGGATCGTCTCCCCCACCACGGCTCTCACAATCTTTCCGCCCCCTCTTCCGCTCAGTTCCCTGAGTCGTGGTGGATGAGTATTAAGGCTGCTCCAAGGCTGTGAGCTTAGGGGTCTTTGCGTCGAAAATCGTTGGTTTCTGTCTCACTGGCTTATCCTGTGTTGATTGAATGGCTGTGGCTGTGGGTCCCTTGTTCATCCCGACATTCTCTGTGGGGTTCTGTATGGATCCTCCACGGTATGACTGTGGTGGCTCCTCTCCTGCCAGAATCTCAGCCATCGGCCTACAGTCGGCTGGCAGGGCTAGATGGGCCCCAGCTGTCTCACTGCATCCTGAAAAATACAAACACAATCTCCATCGGAGAGTGAGATCAGTGCAGGCCAACAAACATACACAATTCTGGACTACCTAGATTCTATCCCTAGTAGCCTCCCCATAAATCGCTCCCGTACTGCAACTTGTCCTGGGAGGCCAAGAGTACGGGATCCGGTGCCCATCGTCCTGAATCCCAAGTTCCAGCCAAGAGGTCTCCCTCACCAAGTGGAAAATTGGCCAAATTCGAAAGCTGTTGATGGTCTCCTCCAGGCCCAGGCTCCTCCATTACACAAGTGCTCCTTTCTTGGTTCGCTGCTCTCTCCTATTAGGAGTTGTGGTCAGCCTACTCATAAACACCGATTGTGTTTCCTGTCAGTGTTTCCTCCAGCTGTCATTGATCATTTTCCCCTGGCAGCCTGTGCAGTGCCTTTCAGCACTACACTAACTGCCTTTGAGAAGACAGACTTTTTCAGTTCTATAATTTTGTCATAATGATACAATTCTTGACACACACTGCCTTTCACAGTCTTTGATACTTTCACAAATTTCCTATGAAGTGAGCAAAATACCTCATGACCTGACTCCAGTCATCTGTCCACTTTCCATTGGACAGTCTCCCTTCATTCTTATTTTTCCTTCTTGGAATGCTGTTGTAGAAACCATGGTGGGATTTTCAAAACATAATAACAGACAAGGAACTCTATTTACTTTCATTATGAAAATTAATTGGCATGAAAATAGGAAGCCAGGTCTGGGCTGTGGCACATCGCAAACACAAGACCAGATGGAAAGCAATGCATGAGCATCACTGAGGTGTGGACGTAACACCCATGATTACATGAGGACACTTACCTTGTCCTGGCTTTGCCATTGGAGGTTAAAACATTAGTGATGATCACTTGCCATCATGTCAGCATTTGCACATGTAAAATCTGGTGATTCCCAACTTGACTGTCCATTCTTGGAAACTAGCACCCTAGAAGTCCCACAGGACCACCTTAGTAAGACTAAGGCATGCATGCCTACAAGGAGTGAGAGCATGCGTGACTTTATTTTGCATGGCATTGCATGAAATTATCATCCACCAAAGTTCATGCTTCAAAGCCACTCAATTAAGGGTTTTTAAAAATTGGGAAAAAAAATAGTGCTCTAAGTTAGTTTCCAGTTTTGTGTTGGGCGACATCTATAGTTATGCAGGGACAGTAAGACCTGGACTAGGGCCCTTCGCATGGGCTTGGGGTAGCCTGTGATGCTTGAGGAGAGAAGGAGAAAGGGAGGAGACAGTCAGTCACACAGCACCTCAGACGCAATGCTGGTTTCCTCTGCTTAGCAACCTAGTGAAGGGGAGGAAATCTGACACTCTGGCAGATGAGCCCAGAGCTCTCTAGAGACATTTGCTGTCAAATAAATGAAACCTGCATGCTTCCTGTTCAGGGAATCCACCTTAGTGAAAAATACAAATCCCACCTGGGAACACGTGGAAAGTGTTTCCCCAAAGCCATCCTTTCAAAACACTGTCTTTATGCTTGAGCCCTTTCTCTCTATAATAACTACTTTATAACTTTACTGTGATCAAATTTCTCTTTCTCACTTTCCAGTGGGCAGCTGTCAGACACCCTTTACCCCACTGTCCTATTGTAGAAACAGAAAAAAATAAATAGCACTACGAGCTTGAGTGACGGATGTCACTGGAGATGCCGACAGTGCAGAGGTGAGGGACGGGGTAGAGTAGGGAATGAGAAAGGGGTGACCAGAAGAGGAAGAGCTCCAGAGTGGGGGAAATTATCTTTCTGGGGTTTGGTTTTGTTTCATTTTTCTATTGGGCTGAGTTCAGGATTGATATTGACCCCTGCTAAGATTTGGGAGTGGGGGCTGTTTGTTTTGTGGGGTCTTTATGTATTTTGAAGGTAGGGTCTCATTCAAGCCCAGGCTGACCTGGCATTCACTCTGCAATTCCAGGCTAGCTTCAAACTCAACAGTGACCCTCCTACATCCGCCTCCCAAAGGAGTATTGGGAGTCAAGGCGTTGGCCACCATGCCTGGCCCTGCTGAGTCTTCCCGTGTAAACCAAGTAGTTAAAGATGAACAGCAGTACCCTACACAGAGAACTAGACACGGGCTGGGCTCTGCGTGGCAGCTTGACCTCTAATATTATGGTCCTGTTCTAAGCTGGATTGCTAAAATGGACATTGAAGAGAAGTGTAGAATGTGCTAGTTACCTGCTCAGGTTTCATCAAGCCGTGGTGGGCAGAGCTCAGCAAGTGTGTGTCGTTGGTGAAGCCTCACTCTCCACTTTCCTTTGCAGCCAGCGAGCAGCAGATGAAGGTGGTGTGTAAGGAGTCCCCAAAGGAGTACCTTCAGCCTTTCAAGGACAAGCTAGAGGAGTTCTTCCAGAAAGGTAGGAGGCTTCTCGGCTGCACCCGTGGGAGGTTCTGCCGTGTCTTTCAAGAAACAACTCTGTCTCGAAGGCCACGCTGCCCCTTGCATCCTGGCTAACTACAGGCATCGCCACTGGGTTCCATTAGTCCCTCTTCAATCGTGGTGACATCCTCGGCGTCAATCGAGCTGCCCTGTAGCTTTTACGTCACCTTTCCTGTTCATTTCAATATGTTCAATCCTTTATTGTTGGTCCTACTTTTGAGGATTTATTTTTATTAATTACCAGCTTTGTTGTATGGAGAAATCACGTGTTGGCCCATTCTCCTCCTCCCCGTCCACGTTCCACTGGGGGTGCTCCTCAGCGGGGTTACTGCTATTCTCCATGAGACTATGGGTTGTGAATGCAGCAGTCAGCTGTGTGGGGACAATGCCACTGGACCCTGTGGCTTTTACGGTCTTTCCACCCCATCTTCTGCAATGTCCCCTGAGCCTTGGCCGGTGTGTTATGTCTACTTCAGTCCTGAGCTCTCGGCAATTTCTCGATTTCTGCTTTGATGTGTCTTGAGTGTCCTCTGTGTCTATTGCTAATTCTTAATTAGCCATAGTTAATTAAGAAACATTTTGATGGGTGTGGCCACTCTTTTTGGCCAAAGACCAGTGGGAACTCCTCGGTGGAGTCTATGACCAGTGTCTCCGTATGATTCTGACTTGGTTCCCAGTACCATCTATGATTTCGTTCCCGCGGAGCGTGCCTCTTACCCAATCAGGGAGCCATTGGTTACCCACACAGGCTGAGTGCCACAATTGCACAGGTGCAGCCATCTTGTCTGGCTGGTTGATTTCATATCTCGCAGGATCCCCTGCTTGTTCACCACACTGATGGCCATTCCCTACCCCCACCCTCCCCTGTGAGGGCTAGCCTTCAGGCAGCTGGCTTCCACTTTTGAAATATTTTGAAGGTAACCCTTTTAGTCTCTTCCTGGAGCTCACAAAAGTTACAAGATACAGTGTCAGCCTGACAAGTTTCAAAGCTGATAGCTCCCTTCTGTCTAAATGTGTGGCCAGCCCTGACAGGTGGAGGATGACCGTATTCCCGGCCCTATGAACACAGCAACCTGGAAACTTATATTTTCATTCTTTCTCCTATCGGTAAACTTGGAGCCCAGTGACTGTCCTATCGAATCATTTGGCACCTGTTCAGATTGGTAGGTGGAGGTGATAAGCAGGAGTTTACTTGGAAATCTTTACGGGTTCTGCAGGATTTGGCATGACTCAGAAGCTTTGGTTGATCAGGGTTAGTGAACACGAAGGTGAACTGCCTTTTCGGCATTTCCTGTTTTAATTTCTTGAGTTCAGCTTAAGGTGTTAAAGGAAGAAGAAATGTGCGGTGGTTGAAAGACGCTTTAGTCTGTCCTAGAAGGCCAGAGGACGTGCATGTAGGCACCGCCAGGGATATTCGCCCATGCTGCTTCTGTTATTGAATCAGGCCACAGGACACCACACTGTCAACAAAACACCGCTGAGTGCTTCACAAAGTAGGGCCAATCCGCCCTGGGAATTAGCAGGGAAATCTCAGTCCCTGAGTCAAAGCGTTGCATTCCAGCTGATTCCTTGGTGCAGCCATCGCTGCTGCTCCTTTTCCGTGACAAGGGGCTGCTTGTGTGAAGCAGAAGCCGAGTCAGCCATTGCTGAGCCCCCTGGGCCCAGCGCCATAATAAAACAACATCATGTGCTCTGTGACTGGAATGAGGTGGGTTTTATTAGTGATTTACTAAGGTAAACGCCTTGCTTTAGAAATACGGGTGGATGGATGTCTACATACTATGGCCAGAATAAAAGCACGAAATGCATCTCTTTGCCTACTCCTAATTCATAACGCCTGTGACTTTGACCTCAATTGTGATTATTCCCTATCTGGAAAATTCTGATCGCATACATTGAGGTTTTGTCTACCTGCGTCCCGTGATAGTTTTTCTTCAAACCAGACAGAGTCTTAATACACTTACATTCTGAATTGAATTGCTTTGTTGACAGGAGACAAGTATGAATGGACAGAACCTTGAAACTCTTGGCTATTTTGGAAGTTTTCAACTACTGAGTTTTTCAAGAAACTTCTGGTCAAGGAAACATGAACTCTTGTGCAAAAGTCCTAGAGCGATGGTTCTTAGCCCTGCTATTCATTCACGTGGGGGCGGGCAGAGAGGGTTTCTTAAATCTCAATAACCAGAACAACTTCCAGACCAGCCACCAGCTTCTCTGGGGGTGAAGCTTTAGTGTGAGACCAGGCATCAGAATACTGTCTTACTCTCTAGGTAATTCCAGCGTGGATCTCAAGTTGAAGTTTACAACTGTCACTTTAATTCTCTTTTTAATATATATAGTTAAGGATATATATATTCATAACCTGTTCTATGTATGATACTGGGCATACTAAGGTGAATTATGTCCTTTATCCTGTCCCAAGGACATTTGCTGGTTATAGACAAAGACCTACCATGGAATATATTCGGCTCACCTTTAACTGACAGAATGACCAGGAATAATATCAAATCAGGGTTAAAACAAAAATTAGCCACAACAGGGCACAAAAAGAATTTGAAGGGAATATTGCATTCCGTTTAAAAATATTGTCCATAATGAGTTACATTATTTAGTGGGCAAACAACGAGTTGTGATCCCCAATTCCCCGATGCCCCCCTTCCCCTTCCTCAATCAGCTGGATAACCTCCTCCGTGGGTCTTCTGGATCAGTCCTTGTGACAGGGGACCATGGATAGCCTAGTACTCAGCCCGGTTCTCCTGGCCCAAGTGTGTTGTTACTGAGGGGTGCCATGCCTCCGGACAGTCTCCCCCACCACGGCTCTCACAATCTTTCCGCCCCCTCTTCCGCTCAGTTCCCTGAGTCGTGATGGGTGAGTATTAAGGCTGCTTTAAGGTTGTGAGCTTTGGGGTCTTTGTGTCGAAAATCGTTGGTTTCTGTCTCACTGGCTTATCCTGTGTTGATTGAATGGCTGTGGCTGTGGGTCCCTAAGAAATTTATTATATTTAAGAGAATTGAAAGAATGAAAACTAGCAAAGTGTTTATGCAAAAATACTGGTGGTAAAAGTCAGGAAGGAAAGGGCACGTGAATAAATACGCTGTATTAGATGAGCTGCACATATTAAGTAAAACAGGAGAAAAGGATAGCTCTCCCTTGGTTGTTTGCTGGTTATTGACAAAGAAGTCTAGATTTGGGGTGAAAGACAGCTGGCTGTGTGTACTTCCACACACAGGCTCATGGGAGAGAACCTGGGAGACCTTCCAGGTAGCAGGCCAAACAGTGGGATGAATGTGACAATCCCAAGGAAAGAGGTGGAATGAGAAGGTTTCCGGAGGGTCAGAGCAGCTGAGCTCAGGGCTGTATTGGACCGTTAACTGAGAAAAGATGCTCTGTAGTAGAGTATTCGGTAAGAAAGCTACTTTTCTACTAGGGGGCCTCTCGTAAAAGCTTAGGCAATTGGGTTTTGTATGCCTGAGAAGTCACATGCATTGTGACTCGGTTGATTCATGATTAGGATTATTTTGACATCAAGTGCAGTTCTTGTAGCGATGACGATGGTTTAATTTTTCATTCATAAATCCTATCCTGTTGCCACACTAGAATAGAAACGCTGCCTTTGTCTTCTCTCATTGTTCTTTTCTCCAAATGCCCTTAAACAGCCTCGACAACACCAGGTACTTCTCGTCCTTCTGATTTCCATTTCCTGAGCAGAACTGAAAGGGATTTTAACGGCACTGCTTTTTGGGGTCGCAATTCCCACGGCATCTAAGTCTCTCTTTGCCTCGCACGGTTTCCTTCTTTTCCACAGGAGGCTCTTGTCTATTCGGATTTACAGCTCGGTTTTAAACAATCTCGTGCAGGCTTTTTGTTTTGTTTCATTTTGTTTTAGCTCGTGTTTTCCCACCCTCAGATCAAACATGCTCATAATGATATGGTCTTCAAAAATGTGATGCTCACATTAAACCTTCCCATAAACATGGCAGGGATCCTGTAATTGAAAGAAGGCGCAGAGCAAGTGATTAGATCCTCAGCATAGATTATGTAGGTGGTCTTTCCTTGCTGTTAAATTGGTCATTTATATTTACAGCTTTGGCAAGGAGGGTTGTAAGTTAAGCTGCCTCTTGCACCAGCTCCCCCCACACTTGGTCTTCTGGCACTTTCTGTTCACGCTACCTGGCGGTCATGAAGGATGCCGAATTCAAAGGGACACTGAATGAACCCTGTGGTCCTATTTTCTCGGAGATTATCTGACCAGCTGAGATAATATTCTTCTTAATGCCAAGAAACTGTGTTCTAGGTAGGGAAAAGCCTTTAACTTTGCCAAACTGAAATCAAACAAAGAAACCAGCTTGGATCAACTACGTTGTGTGCAGGTAATTACAATATACAAAGGATTACATTCTCTGTGACGGTTGGGACTTTAACTGTCTGACCCTGTTCACTTTCTCTGTCTGTCTAACCTATTGCAAATATCAATCATTATTTGCTGAATTCATACACAACAGCTTGAAGTACTTGGATGCCATTTGTTTTTCATCCGTGGTTTTCCTGTTTCAATCCTTTCACGATTAGTAAATGGTGAAATCTGTTAAAGAACATGGACTGTGGTACTTAGCCCTCCTCCATTATAAAAATGTCTTTCTGGGCTGGAGAGATGGCTCAGTGGTCTTGTGATTCCTGCTCAGGCGTGAAGGCTTAAGGGACCCTGAAACAGCCCGAGTTCAAATCTCCAGAATCCACATATACAGATTGGTCATGCACACCTGTTACCCCAGTCCCACAAAGGGGAGCAGGGACCAAGGAATCATCTGGAGCTCCAAGCTCTGCCTCACAGAAACAAGAGGTGGGTAGCACCTGAGGAATAACACATGATGATCTGAGGTTGCCCTTTGACCTCACGTACATGTGCTCATGCACCTGCACCTACATGAACACTCACATACATGTATACATGCAAAAAGTTTTCGAGAAGAAAACCGTCTAAATTTGTGTGTGTATAATACTAATATACCTGAAAGAAAAATCATGACTTTCTAAAATGAAAAAGAAGACCTGGAACAATCTCAGCAAAGTTTTAAAATTCTAGGGGCTGAAGAGATGGCCCACCTGTTAAGGAAATCGCCTGCAAAGCCTAATGATGCAGATTTGATTCCCCAGTACCCACATAAAGCCAGATGCACGAAGTGGCACATGCATCTGGAGTCCATTTGTATTGGCAAGATGCCCTGGTGTGCTTGTACTCCTTGTGTGATCTCTCTCTCACTCTATCTCACTCTCTCTTTCTCTTTCTCCCTCCCTCTCTCTCTCTTTCTCCTTGAAAATAAATATAAGATAAAAAAATAAAATTCTACATAGCACTAGTAGCCCATGACCAACTGACTAACTGGGATGTATTTCCAGCCTATGTGAAGATAACATGATATTCTATGTATATAAGTCTTAATGTAACTATCTATCACTACAGTAGATCTGAGGAGACAACTCGTGTGATCACTGCTTAGGATTTGGTGCTTTAAAAAATATAACAGGGCTGGAGAGATGGCTCAGCGGTTAAGGCGCTTGCCTCCAGTGCCTAAGACCCTGGGTTCAGTTCCCAGGACCCACAGGGGTCAGACCCACGAGGTGGTGGCCCTGGTTCTCTCTCTCTCTCTCTCTCTCTCTCTCTCTCTCTCTCTCTCTGCTTGAAAATGAATAAATAAAATATTAAAATATATATATATAACAAAATTCAGTGTCCATATTTCATTTAAAAATTGAATAAAACATTACTGTCCATTTCCTTTCTATTAAAAAAAAACTGTCATAGCACCAAATAGCTTAGCTTGAATATCTACAGCTTGAATCACAGAAAAAAAAAAACAGTCTACCTAAAGCAAAAGAATTACTAATCATGGAACAATAAAGAAAAACACCCTTAACCTCCTTGAGCCTTCAGAATATCGAAGGAGCTCTCTCTCTCTTCTCTCTCTCTCTTTCTCTCTCTCTCTTTCTCCTCTCTCTCTTTCTCTCTCTCTATTTCTCTTCTCTCTCTCTCCTCTCTCTTTCTCTCTCTTTTTCTCTCTCTCTCTTTCTCTGTCTCTTTTCTCTGTCTCTTTTCTCTCTCTCTCTCTCTCTCTCTCTCTCTCTCTCTCTCTCTCTCTCTCTCTCTCTCTCTCCTCTTTACTTCCTTTGGGTATTGAATTGGAAAACTTGGAAGAAAATTGGAAGACCCCTTCCATTTTTTCTCTCTTAAGTGGAGAGCCAGATCTGTGAGCATGTGCCTTGCTCTTCATTCATAGGAACACTCTCTGTGCTCTGTCACAGCAACTGTAGGTGATGGAATTCCAGCCAATCAGAAAAGCAGAGGAAATGTTTTAAGAATATGAGAGACCTCAAGACAGACAGACAGGCAGACATGCCCATATACACACACCTCAGACCTTTCTCTTGGAATAATTTCATTCACTTTGGTCTTAGTTCCATTTCTCCATTATGTCTGTGTTGTGTTTGAAACTAGAGCCTGGGAAGGGGCATCTAGGATATGAGGAATTTTACCTCTTCCCTTTTTTTCTGGCTTTTGAAGGTAGGGTCTCACTCTAGCCCAGGCTGACCTGGAATTTACTATGTAATTTTAGGGTGGCCTCGAACTCACAGTGGTGATTCTCCTACCTCTGCCTCCCGAGTGCTGGGATTAAAGGTGTGCACCACCACTAGCTATGTATTTTCCTTTATATCTAAATTTTCTTATGATAATAGTTTAAATGAAAAGATCTTGTTAATATATTTTATATATACAAATCTATTAAATAAAATACATTTAATCTTTCTAAAAATTTTTAAGTGTACAATGCAGTACAGTTAATTATAGGTACAATAAAATATTTGTGTTTTAAGTTCAGAATGAAGCCGAGAGGTCCTATGCTTGAAGTTAGAACACTTTATATTAAACATGAGTCTTCACTTCTCTGAGTTTTGGGAAAGACATACTATCTCTGACCTTTCTTCTCTTGCCTATGAGATCTTATATTACCATACAGTGACATCAACTATATGAGCCATAAAATATTAATGAATGTTAGTGTTCGTTTACAACATTTAGTTCACATCATTAACCGCTTTGAAAATTGGTTTTGAGTTTAGGTGAGGAACAGACGAGGTGATATGCTACCTACCAGTTGAAGTATGTTGCTTCATGAAAACCTTACAGCAATCCTTGAAGACCGATTTTGTGGATAAAAGAAAAAAAGCTCCTATATCACCTCAACTGAAAGAGGAAAACGTCAGAGCAATAGATTTGCTCTGAACCCCACTCCCTGAACCATCTAATTAGACTGTGAGAAACGACTGAGAATCTAACGGCAGAATTGGCTAATAACCTAGGATCATAGCCTAACCTTGGGGACCCTTCCCAGGAGTCCCGATAAAGAACCTTCCTAGTAATGACAACAAGCTTTCCACAGTGAATTCTAAGAAAAAAGAACTTGTGACGAATATGTGAAGATCTGTAGCATCAATCTCAAGCTCAGCGTCTTGAATAATAATTGTTTTCACGATAAAGTCCACCAAGTAATAATTAACCCATTCCTCTTAGCAACGATGGCAAGGTTGTTTTTCTATTTTTTTTATGGCAAGGTTTTAATCACCGCAGTCTCAGTCACATGACCGCTTTCTCGCTAGACTCTTGCTGTCATTTTGGTGATGGGAAAACTTAACACCTCTATTGCTTTTTGCAAGTCATTTTGCAGATCATCACACAAAACATGATTGTGTAGAGAAGTTACAGCACTGGATTCTTTCAAATCATACGGTCTGTTTCTTCTCTGAGCTCATCTGGCTCAAAGAGAATTGTGACAACCCTCGGAAGGGCCCAGGACATATGAAAAGCATTTAGCTATCAGCCCGGCACTGTATGTACTAGCCACTTCTGCTGTTAGATTCTCAGTCATTTCTCATAGTCTAACTAGATGGTTCAGGGAGTGGGGTTCAGGAAATTAATCACAGGTTTAATTCCCCGGTGGTATTTTGAATGGTGGTACCGATTCCAAATGGCAACGTTTAATTACCCAGGGTTATTATATTCACTGCTGAAAGGAGAGTTATGTTTATCTCCTCTAAAATTTAGCCAGAAGTGCTGAGTGTATCTGGATTTATCTTAGACTTGGATCTTCCATTTTGTTGTTATTTGTACATCAAATAAAAAATCTAAAATCTAATTAAAGTAAGTCAGGTAAGTAAAGTGAGGCAGGTTATAAAGGCACTGGGAGGCAAGGCGTTTTTCTACACAGTTGTATATCTCACAATTAAAATATTTTATTTTAAAGTGTAAATTGTAATTGCTGTGGTTACATCTTAATGACAGAAGAGATGTGGATGATTTCATCAAAGATGCCATGCCTTATGCGTCATACATCATCGCTACAAAAATCCACACTATTACCACCTAGTGGCGACTGATTTGAACTGCAAACATTTGATCCTTGGGATCCAATGTAGGAACTTGGTCTCAGCGGTTTAAAGAGAAAGAAGATGGCAGTAAAGGCCACAAGAATTAACAAATTTAGTTTTCCTATGTAACTGCTACAGCCGCACCTCCCTTCAGGTCTGCAGCCTGGAGGAGTGATGAAAGTCTGCGCTTCCATTGTTTTCCGTGTGTGTGTGTGTGTGTGTGTGTGTGTGTGTGTGTGTGCTTGTGGGTGTTATACGTGGATGCACATACATGTGTGCGGATGTATGTGGCAGTCAAGAGGACAACCTCAAGTGCTCTCCTCAGGAACGCTGGCCTCCTCCTGTGAGACAGGCTCGCCCTGGCCCGGAGCTCTCCACCTGGGCTCTACCAGCCAGTCAGAGTGCCAGGGATCCTTCTGCATCTCCACCGCTGGGATGCATGACGTCACCTGGCATCTTATGGCTTCTGGGTATTGATCTCGGGTTCTCTGGCTTGTGAAGCAAGCACCGTACCAACTTGAGTTGTCTCCCCAGACCCTGCTTTGCCATGGTTTTGAGAATCTGACTTTAAAAAGTTATGAAATGAGGCTAGGGAACAGGAGCATTTAGGAGAGTCCTTTTGTTAGGCCTTCTGAGTTAAGAACAGATAGATCTTTCTCTAGTAGTGTTGTCTGTGAGTTTTATTTATATTTATTGATTTATATATTATATATAATATATATAAATATATATTTTATATATTTATTTATTTATATTTTTCTTCTGAAAATTAAGAATATATTCTTGAGGGGGACTCCCAGCACCCACACAAATGCTAGTGGCCCCCCGGAATCCCAGCACTTAGGTAGCAGAAACGTCACATTCCCTGGGGCAAGCTGGCTAGCTAGACCTCTGGATTCAAGTGGAGATCCTGTTGCCATAGAGTGGAAATCATCATTAAGGCTATGTGACATCAACCTCTGACCTCCACATGCACACACACACACATGCAAACGCACGTACACATGTGCCACATACACATCTGCAAAAACAATGTATTTTTAGTAGATCAGAACTATTTTAAGTAGGAATAAACACTGCTTTTCTCACTATTGGAAATATGTAATGTCACTCGTATCCCTTCATAATTTTAGCCGAACCTAAGTTTTTAGCTTCTTGAATTGTCAGTTTTAAAAATTTATTTATTTATTTATTTATTTATTTATGTGTAAGCTGAGAGAGACAGACAGATGGAAAGACAGAGAGAAAATGGGTGTGTCAGAGGTTCCAGTCACCACAAAGGAACTCCAGATGCTCCATGCCTCTGGCTTCATGTGGGCACTGGGGAATTGAACTTGAGTCCTTGGGCTTTGCAAGCAAGCCCCTTAACCTCTGAGCCATCTATCTCTCCAGTTTGAATTGCCAGTTTGATAGCTCATTCTTTGTCCCTCTAAAAAACAGGCACCCAGGCTTTTGCTGTGGACTACTTCCCCTCCCACCCTATCACCCACCAACTTGGTGACATTCAAATTATTCATTGAAGTCACCAAACCATCTGCCTACTGAGCTCATCGTACCATCCCATTCCCTTGCTGACATAATGAAATGTGGAGTCATTGTGATATAATAATTCTCGTCTAATAATACTAATGTATTCAAGTAAATAATATGGAAAGCCACGAAACGATTTGAAATGGCTGTTATTCCCCAAATGGTACTATTCTTCCGTTAAGATCTTCCCTCCAGTTTCACGATTCTAGAATTGAGCCTAATTGCTAACATAATAGACGTGCGTGAGCCTCTGCTGTCTTAATCTTGAGCTTCCTCTGGCATTGGTTTCTGGTTTGTCCTCATGGCTGTGGCATTAACTGTAATTGGTCTGAGTTTCATGTCTTGAAATGGGTTCCAGCATGTCAACAGAGATTAATGGAGTTAGATAATCCTGGGTGAGATTCAAGGGGTGGGTTTTGTATCTCTTTCAAGTTGTTTTCTTGTTTCTATTGTAGTCTCCCGGAAGCTAGAGTAAGAAAGAACACTAACTTTAGAATTACACATATCTGAGTTCAAATCCCTTCCTAACTTTCTTTCTTTTCTTTTTTTTTTAATTTTTCAAATACAATTCATTTTAGTTGATTCTCAACCCCCTCTGACATCACAACAAGTCAGATAACCTAACTTTCTGACGTTGGAAAACTTCCTTCATCCAAACAAGGCTGAGTTCCCTCATCTCAGTGACAGAAGTAATAACACCAACTTTATATGTAAGGTCATTACAACTGGCAAATCAGCTAAAGGAAAAGAAAAGAAAACGTCAGCCATTGGCCACAGCATCAGATATAATCTCACGCCCTCCACTCACATTCCTTTGCTTTGCTTTCGTGTCTTAGGCAAAGTTAGAGTTTAATTTCATCGAAGATACCGTTGACCATGAGTCCCTCTTTCACCACACTAGCAGAGACTATTGTTCAAACTGTTCATTAAATATAACTTATATTAAATAAAAGAAAAAAAGCGGGGCTGAAGAGATGGCTCAGCGGTTAAGGCGCTTGCCTGCAAAACCTAATGAGCCGAGTTCAATTCCCCAGTACCCCATGTAAAGCCAGATGCACAAAATGGTGCATGCATCTGGAGTTTGTTTGCAGTGGCTAGAGGCCATTCTCTCTCTCTCTCTCTCTCTCTCTCTCTCTCTCTCTCTCTCTCTCTCTCTCTCTCTCTCTCTCTCTCCCTGTATGTCTCCCTCTCTCTGCTTGCAAATAGATAAATGAATTATATATCTTAAAATTTGATCTGTAAGTTTTCATTTTCCCCTAACTGGAGAAACATATTTCTACTATGTTGTGAGCTCTGTGCTCTGTTCTGTCTAAGCAGTGATGAGCAAGGTGTACTCAGTTTTCACCCCTGGAGCTTATACTTAATCACGAAGACTTAATTATAACCTACAACCTTAGTTCCATAGTGTAGGCCCTGGTTATTCGTGCTCCATTACCTGCTGACAACTTAGTGCTCTCTCGCAGTTCTTTAAGCTGACAAGACTCATTAGTTATTGCTGCAGACCTCCTGTGAGCTTGGAGTCAGGTAGTAGGTAGAATTGGAATCTGTTTCTTTTTTATTATTATTAGCTTTTTATTGACAACTCCCATAACGATAGACAATACACCGTGATGATTCCCTCCCAACACCCCTATTTCCCCCTTTCCAAATCCACCCCCCATTAAATCCCTTCTTCTTTCCAATTCAGACTTCTATTTTGATGTCATTTTCCCCTCCTATTATAAAGGTCTTACGTAGGTAATGGTAGGCTCTGTGCGGTCATGAATATCAAGGCTCTTTGTGTCTGGCAGCGAGCACTTGATAAGCAGTCCTAGGCTTCCTTTGGGGCCTGCATGCTTTCTGCCACCCTTTCCACAATGAACCGAGCCTTGGAAGGTGTGGAAAAAAAGATGCCTCCCTGAACGCTGAGCACACCACTGTCACTTGTGGTCAGCACTGTGGTGGATTTTAAGTCACCCCAGTGGTCATCGCCGTGGAAAAAAAGGAGCTTCTCCAACCAGATGTGAGAGTGGGGTTCAGATATGGGCATAAGTGTAAGTGTTTACAGGGCAGTTTGGTGGTGTGATGCATCCATTTAGCCAGACAACAGTACGCGTTACTCCCTTGGGGCTTATGACCTCCCCAGCCAGACTTGTGACTAGGTTGTCCATAGTCACACCAGGCACATAGTCCTTCCCACGGAGCAGCCCTCCAGTCCAGTCCCCCCCTAACAGACGGGCCACCTTTGCACCACTGGACACATTTGGTCTGGCTGTGTGTCCGTAAGACTTGCAGGGTCCTTGCTCCATAGCTCTGGCCAGCATTCTTACAGGTAGGCAAGAGGGAGGAGATTAGAACTGGAATCTTTAGAAAGTGGCTTCTTCATACATCCATCTGGGTTCAGAGCTGAGATGGAAGGGGTGTTGGAGGTGGGCTAGGCAGTTCTGAGAATCCGTGCCAGCATTCCACACGGCTTTCTCTCACAATGTAACGGTCTCAGGATAAATGGCTTTTCCCAAAGCAAATGACTTTTCCTTTTGGAAATGCAAGTAAAAACTGCTGATTCTTTTTTAAAACAGTAGAGATAAGACAATGTGTGCTTTCATTCAAAGTAATCATTACCCAACCCAGTTTCAAGGTGGGGAAACAACAGACTCCACCTCTCAATAAGACCAACAGACGTGCGGTGAGGGAAGGACTGATTTCAGTTACCTTGGAGGCAAGCGATCACGGTGAGTAACTGACTCCCGCAGATTCCTGTCTCTTGATGGCTGGATTGGTCATGGGCTGGTTCTGATTTGTGCTTGACCCATCCAGATTTACAAAGCTGACCATTTCGCCCTATGAAGTCTAAATACGTATAAATACGCTCTTCAAAGGTCAGATACGTAAAAAACGTATCTGTTTGTCTGATCCCTTTAGCATCCTCAGGACAGATGGTCTTTCCAGGAAATCATTCTCCTCTCTCTCATTCTCCTTTCTCCGTTTCTACATAAATACTAATTTCACATGCCCAGTGCTACAAAGTAACTCCCATGTTCAGGACTATTTTAGCATACCAGAACCATCACCATCAGCCAGGATGTATTTCCAGGGACTTACTTCTGAAATGTTCTCTCTGGGGTCAGAATCGATCAGTCCTCTGAGAGTTCTACACTCCGGCACTCCATCACTCCCTTTTGCAGACAAGTGGCCTTAAACTTCTCTTGTAGGCCTTTTCCTACAACTGTGTAATATTCTTATTTTAATATGTCTGTGTGCTGAAAGGGGGGAGGGATGGAGGAAGGAAGGGGTGGCACAGATGAGAGAGAAGAGAAAGTTGAAGCTTAACTCATGAAAAGTACTGTTCAATTTAAGATCCAGATTTGAGTTTTTCTAAATACTCTTCAAAAGAATAGATCATCAAAAAAATTGGCAAGGGCTGGAGACAGTTAAGGTACTTGCCTCCAGTGCCCAAGGCCCTGGGTTCAATTCCCCAGTACCCACGTAAGCCAGACACACAAGGTGGTGGCCCTGGCATATTCTCTCTCTCTCTCTCTCTCTCTCTCTCTCTCTGCTTGAAAATGAATAAATAAAAAACATTTTTAAAAATTGGCAATATTTTAGCTCAGATATTACGAGACTTTAGGAAACAAACTTGGAAACTTAAGAATTTCTTACACTCTTTCCTTCAATAAAATTGTCAACTCAAAAGCCACTGGTAAGTTCCCATGATACCTTGTCTGCTCTCTGAACGGCCACATTAGTGACGTCCACCCTAACAGAGTTAAGAGCCAAGCTGGACTCCATTCCAGAAACAACCCATTTGGGGCATGCCTGATAGAAATATAAATCCATAGAGTTGAGATTTTCTCCCAAAGGAGACAAATGTGTGTAATAACAAATTCATGAAGACTTTTCCGATACACAACAGCAACTTCTGATTACTGGGGCTTCACCATGTTTCCTTTCTATTTATATGAGTTCTTTCTGTGGCCCTAGTAGTTCACATTATCTGTGAGCTACAGAAAAACCGGGAAAATGATCCTGACCAATTATACTGAGCACACAACTCTCAAAAGTTTTTTTTTCCTCTGTTTGGAGTGGATACAGTGAAATGTGTAGAACAAGTTAAGGGCCATTTCTAAACCTGTGTTAAAAAATTGCAATTATTAGTTTATGCCAATTTACTGTTCTTGAAAATACAGATAAGAAACCAGGATCTGGAATTCATATTCCAGTTTATGAATTTTGATTACATGTTCCAGGTGCATCGATTCGAAACACCACCTGTCTTAATTTAAAATAATGAAATTATTCCTTCGGCTCTACGGGACCTCTTCCCGACATCACACTACACATACTCTAAGATTAAAATACCATATATGCGTGTTCTTTATATTTACTTCAGAAAAAAATGCATGGACAGCATCCAGGAGACTTCTAAACAGGAATGAGCTAGCAAAGGCTCCCTTCTCATTTCCCATGGACTGTGATGATATAAGCCAAAGATCAATGAGCTGTCAGGAAAGGGGGGGGGAATTCCAACCCAAAATATCTAAAGTTATAGCCAAAGGAGTGAAGAAAGCCGTTGGCCGGATAGACTGATAAATGGCCATGGTTTGTTTGTTTTAATATTGTGTTCCTGTGTATAAATCCCTCTTTGAGCAACAGCTTGTGTAATGCAAACCTCGTGTTGGATGACTCTGCTCTTCTCCCCAAGACCGGAGACGGTGCAGTCGGGAATCATCTCTTCTCGTGTGAATAATTACTCCACATACTGTCTGCGACTTAACTGATAGTTTGCTCCATCTTTCTAGCACTGCATTGGTCCAGAAATGTTCCATATGCCATTGCCCCTATTGCTCTGTGGGACTGAGACACGTCAGTTCCTGAGCTATTTGGGGGGGCATCCCCCCATAGGTACTTGAGGTGACTAGCACCTCATACTCTCCAAGCAGCCATCGTGACTCGTTGAAATAACCAACCCCCCAGACACTACCTTTTCTCCAAATGACCTCAAATGCCATTCTCGGAGCTACTCTGTCGTAAAGTAAGACGGTTCGAGTCATTGAGATGCACAGAGCTTAAAGGTTTCAACCATGCCATGAAGTCAGTGGAAGTATCAAGATGCTCAGACCAAGTGATCTGCAGAGAAGAGGGCTGGGGCCGGCTAGCTAGCTGCTCACAGAGCATCGGAACTTCTCTGGAGCCTGCAAGCATCCTCAGCCCTCTTCAAGGAGACAGGTCTAGCTGCCCTCTGCCTCTCCTGCCAGCTGCTCCAGCAGAAGTCTGTGGGGTGAGCGAGCAGTGTGCTACCGGGGACAGCTGAGCTTTGGCCACAGACCCCAGGCTCCCATTCTCCCTTGCTGAAATTCCAGGACTGCGGTCATCCTCCGTGAGGGGACCAATCAGTTCAACGCTAGCATATCACATTTTTAATATGTGGTTCTATAAGAGCTCAGAGGGAAAAGTCCAAAAGGGAGCCTCATTGTCTGGCCAATGTAGACCTCCTTCCCTTGAGTGTGCAACCACAATATGCCTCTAGTTAGTCTGATAATTAGAAGCTAGTGATCAAGGAACTTCGCTGATCTTGCTGCTTCCTCCTCCATGATTTTGTATATAATTTTGAGTAGAAACAGGTTCTTTGGGAAGTTAAGTTGTATGTAACCCAGGCCAGCCACAAATTCGGGATTCTCCTGTCTTGATCTCCCAGGTGCTGGGATTACAGGTATACACTGTTAATGCCCAAATGAGAAATATCCTCACAGTCCTATTTCGGGGACTCTGAGAAGCACCAGCCATCCTGGATTTCCAGTTTGCAGAGGACAGCCCTGGGAAGTCTAGGCCTCTTGTCTCAAGAAACCAACATTCCAATGTTGGCAAGTAAAAACAGAAGCTGTGTTAGGAGTTGCTGGCCATGTGGATTGTACGATGGCTCTTCACTTGCAGAGAGCCCTGCTGTGGAATCTGGAGGGCTTCAGGTCCTTGTCCTCAAGGGGCTTACTGTCTAATCTAAGAGACAAGGGGAATCTAAGATGCAAACTGCTATGTAGGGTAGTGAACATAAAATGTTATTCTAGCTGCCCCAGATTGGAGGTTGGCTTGGTGTTGACATTCCCTGGTGGTTTCTTTCAGATGGGGAGCTCAACATTTCCTTCCCTTAGGAGGTAGAGGCTCAGCTCTGTGCTTGGGGATGGAGTGGGGAATCAGATGCAGAAAATGGTAGAATTAAAGCTTTTTGTGTGAGCCGATCTTTGCTCAGATTGCTGGTGCATGGCTTTGATCTGAAGGCCCTTTCCCAGGAGAGATCTTTCTTCTCTTCCCCTGTCACATATGACAGCAGCCGACCCAGCCCCCGCACCCCAGTTTGTTCCAATTTAAAGGGAAATGAACTGTTTGTCCGGTCGCCATCTCCGAGCTGTGTAAACAAGCAGATGGGCAATTAGTGTCTGTGTCAGAGCCTTGGACCTCTCATTCTCCTGCACAGACGGAGAACTGGCCCTCATCTCTTGGAGTTGATGAGAGCCTGAGATGAGGACCGCTCAGCTTTCTTCATGCTGTTCAGATTTCAGTCAGGACCCCCTGTTCAAAGCAGCTTTGGCTTTGCTGCCACTCAACTCATTTGGAAAAAATAATCATTTATATTCTGTTGTCTTGATTTTTTTTTTCACTAACCCAAGTCTTCACAAGCAGGAAATAGGACCGAGTCACAGAGATGTGTAGACACGATCTCTCCTTAATTAGCCAAATGCTAACAAAGGAGGCCATCTAATTGCACATGGGCTTCGTCCCCTTTGAGAATATCAGAGACTCGGCACCCCTCAGTAACAACACACTTGGGTCAGGAGAACCCGGCTGAAGACTGGGCTATCCATGGTCCCCTGTCACAAGGACTGATCCAGATGACCCACGGAGGAGGATATCCAGCTGATTGGGGATGGGGAGGGGGGGCAATGAGGAATTGGGGATAACAACTCATTGTTGGCCCACTAATCAATGTAACTCATTATGGACAATTGAAAGAAAGAAAGAAAGAAAGAAAGAAAGAAAGAAAGAAAGAAAGAAAGAAAGAAAGAAAGAAAGAAAGAAAGAAAGAAAGAGGGA